>CAMZMU010000118.1:6280386-6552438 GCA_947311845.1 Poa pratensis
TTTGGCCAACCGAAATAAACGGTGATCTGGGGATATTGTGCTGTGGTATTCTGATTTGCAGACATAAGCGGTAACTTGGGATGATATGCCATTTTATAACTCGGCAGGTCAATACCAAGGATTTATTCGTGATTGGCTCTGAAACCATAATGAATCTAATATGAATCCGAGATGACCAATATAACCATGACCTTGGTGATGAATATTCTCTTGGTAAAACCGATACCTCCTTTCAACGTTAGTTCAAGCATATATATAAAGAATAATTGACGGGAACATCAATTCTATTTAACAGACCAAATTAAGCTTAGCACATGACGGAAGTTAAATCTAGCAGCAACACTATATACGAAGATGCAGACTCGGTTTCAACCGAGTCCCCGAGCCACTTTTCTTATCTAGGAGAAACTGTAAAACAGACTATCTGGCCAGGCCCCGGGTCAAGACATCTCATTCCCGGGGAAAACAACTAAGCAAGGTACGAGGGGCAGTCCCCGAGTAACTTTCGAGATTATCTAAACGGCATGCAACCTTAATATATTATAAATTCTCACGTAGCTATCTTGGAGACGGGTAGATGTTTTATGTCGTTGAAATACTCGCCCGTTTGAAGCAGAACTGCTGCAGGTCGATTATGCCGAGTCGGAAGTCCAACCGAATGGAGCGATGATCCTCGGCCCAGCCGAGTGGGGAATGCCGGCCCGGCCGAGTCGGTGGGAACCTCGGCCCAGCCGAGTGGCGAATGCCGGTCCGGCCGAGTCGCTGGGAACCTCGGCCGAACCGAGCTGCTGGGACCTCGGCCTAGCCGAGCGGGCTGTAAACCTCGCCCCAGCCGAACTGGCTGCGAACCTTGGCCCAGCCGATCTGCTGGGACCTCGGCCCAGCCGAGCTAGCTGCGTGCCCAGCCGAAGTTGACAGTAATTCGGCCCATCCGAGGCCAACGGTCTGAGCAGGATTAACACCGGCCCGCAGGACACTGTGTAGGGAAAATAGGATGAGGGAGAGGCCATGATTCGGGAATGATGCCGGAGTCGAGTCCCCGAGTTATCCGAAAAGGTCCCGTTCGCATTTGATCCAGCAAGCGCCACTACCTGCCCACGGTGGGCGCCAACTGTCATCGTATGAAACAACAGATGCCTAGGGGTAGGCTTAAGTTTGGGGCCGATGGACGCTAGAGGATTCGGGGAGGGATAGCGCACTGAAGAGCGCACACAGAAGAACAGATCAACACGGGGATTTACCCTGCTTCGGGGCTCTCGTGAGAGATAAAACTCCTACTGCAGCATCTAGCCTATTTGGTGTATTCTCCCTCTGCATATGATTTGTACAAGTGCTCCTGGAGCTGTATGTCTAATGTAACTGGTCTAATCTCCAAGAAGCATGCTGCTCTAAGTGCTAAGGGATAGGAGAAGGCTCACGGGGAGCAAGGAGAAAATGAGCCTAGGAGCTGGGGCTAAAAGAGCCTGCGCCGGATCCCGAGAGAGCAATCCCCCTGGTGCTCCTTATAAAGGGAGCCCAGGGGACAAGAGGTGGCCCAGAGGTCACTATGCATACACTGTACACGATATGACTACTGGGGTCTTGTCCGCGTTGTTGCCTATGTCATGGCTTGTACTCTAGTCATGTCTGTGCTACTCTGGCCATGCCACCATCTTTGTCTTGTTCCTGCTGGGTCAACTGGTAGCTGTACCAGGTATGAGCTGGGGGCGTCCCAGTACCTGTTTTTGCTGGATGCCGGGAGCTGGATGCCGGATGCTGGACGTGGCGTGGTGCTTGAGGCAGCGATGCTGGCTTGATGCGGAGTTGGAGATCTCGGAAGGGTGTTGCGCTCGGGACGTTGGTCGGTGGAGTGTGGCTGTCGATATAGCGCCTGGTGGCCTCGGTCCGATCCGGAGCAGGAGGAGATGACCCGGCCAAGGTACGCCGTCTCGGGCCATCCGAGGCATGGGATATGCTGGCCTGCTTCCGTCCGAGGCGCAGGATATGTCGTCCGAGGCAGCGCCTCGTCCCAGCCGAGGCTGGTGTAGCGCCTCGTCGCAGCAGAGTGGAGGGAGCCTCGGCCCAGCTGAGGTGCTAGAGGTGATCTCGGCCCAGCCGGGTTTAGAGAGAAACCTCGGCCTTCCGAGGTATCAGTGAACTCGGCCCGCCGGGGTGGCTGAGAGTCGGCCTGCTCCGAGGCTAGAGATGCTGGCCTACCCGGGTTGCTGGAGATGCTGGCCCACCCGGGTTGTTGCTGTCTCGGTCCAGCCGAGACAAGGCTATCCCGGCCCAGCCGAGGCTGCTGGCCTGCCGAGGCTGGAATCTCGGCGTCCTGTCTTCTTTTGCTTTTCTTTTATCTCCTACCCAATTATTTCCTGTTTCTCTCTTTTACTAACTCCGTAAAACCATTAAACTTGGGGTACCCGGGGTTACATCGCCGACATTAGTCCCCGAGGCTGCGGGGGACTCGCAGAGTCGCGCGCAGACTTACAAAAACAAATAACCATACCAAAACACCTCCATATACACAACATCCTGCCTGCATGGGCACCATTATTTTTCCTCTTACCCATACGAGCACATCCGACAGATAACCTGCATGGGCATTTGTCATATATTTATGTCCTTGCCGACATTGGCAAGTCTAACACATTGCCTACTTAGGCTTTGCCATATGTCGGTTTTTAGCCACTTTGGGCCTTTTACCGACATTGGATGTCAACAACTTGAGCTGGATTGACATGGGCATATCTCATATGTCGATTTTTAGCCACTCTGGGCGTTTACCGACATCAAATATCAACAGCCTAAGCTAGATTGACATGGGCATATCTCATATGTCGGTTCTTAGCCACTCTGGGCATTTACCAACATCAGATGTCAACAGCCTAAGCTGGATTGAAATGGGCATATCTCATATGTCGGTTTTTAGCCACTCTAAGCGTTTACCGACATCAGATGTCAACAGCCTGAGCTGGATTGACATGGGCATATCTCATATGTCTATTTTTAGCCACTCTGGGCATTTACTGACATCAGATGTCGACAGCCTGAGCTGGATTGACATACTGCATGCACGGGCATATCTCATATGCCAGTTTTGCCACTCTGGGCACTTACCGAAAAGATATGCTGGCAGCCTTAGCTGACCCAGCATATAGCCGTTACTGGCTGACTTGGCATTTTGCCATCACGGGCTTTTGCCTTATGCCGGTTTTTACCGTAAAGATATGCTGGCAGCCTGAGCTGAACCAACATATAGCCGTTACTGGCTGATCTGGCATTTTGCCATCATGGGCATTTGCCTTATGCCGGTTTATATATCTCTCAACACAACATGCTCAGTGAGTCGGGATACTCTTCGACTCACTGAACCGGGATAGCGATTCTATGATACTCTGGCAAACTGGGATAACTGAAGAACCATGATAATTGGTTAAGCTGGTAAAGACAGCAAACATGAGATACTTGATGATATGAGAGAGATGCCGTGATATTCTGGCAAACCAAAATAAACGGTGATCTGAGACATTGCATGATGCCACGATACTTTCGCCAACCGAAATAAACGGTGAACTGGGGATATTGTGCTGTGGTATTCTGATTTGCCGACATAAGCGGTATCTTGGGATGATATGCCATTTTATAACTCGGCAGGTCAATACCAAGGATTTATTCGTGATTGGCTCTGAAACCATAATGAATCTAATATGAATCTGAGATGATCAATATAACCACGACCTTGGTGATGAATATTCTCTCGGTAAAACCGATACCACCTTTCAACATTAGTTCAAGCATATATATAAAGAATAATTGACGGGAACATCAATTCTATTTAACAGACCAAATTAAGCTTAGCACATGACGGAAGTTAAATCTAGCAGCAACACTATATAGGAAGATGCAGACTCGGTTTCAACCGAGTCCTCGAACCACTTTTCTTATCTAGGAGAAACTGTAAAACAGACTATCTGGCCAGGCCCCGGGTCAAGACATCTCGCTCCCGGGGAAAACAACTAAGCAAGGTACGAGGGGCTGTCCCCGAGTAACTTTCGAGATTATCTAAACAGCATGCAACCTTAATATATTATAAATACTCACGTAGCTATCTTGGTGCCGGGTAGATGTTTTATGTCGTTGAAATACTCGCCCATTTGAAGCAGAACTACTGCAGGTCCATTAAGCCGAGTCAGAAGTCCAACCGAATGGAGGGAGGATCCTCGGCCCAGCCGAGTGGGGAATGCCGGCCCAGCCGAGTCGGTGGGAACCTCGGCCCAGCCGAGTGGAGAATGCCGGTCCGGCCGAGTCGCTGGGAACCTCGGCACAACCGAGCTGCTGGGACCTCGCCCTAGCCGAACTGGCTGCGAACCTCGGCCCCCAGCCGAAGCTGACAGTAATTCGGCCCATCCGAGGCCAACGGTCTGAGCAGGATTAACACCGGCCCGTAGGACACTGTGTAGGGAAAAGAGGATGAGGGAGAGGCCATGATTCGGGGATGATGCCGGAGTTGAGTCCCCGAGTTAACCAAAAAGGTCCCGTCCGAATTTGATCCAGCAAGCGCCACTACCAGCCCCACGGTGGGCGCCAACTATCGTCGTATAAAACAATAGATGCCTAGGGGTAGGCTTAAGTTTGGGGCCGATGGACGCTAGAGGATTCGGGGAGGGATAGCGCACTGAAGAGCGCACACAGAAGAACAGATCAACACGGGGATTTACCCTGCTTTGGGGCTCTCGTGAGAGATAAAACCCCTATTGCAGCATCTAGCCTATTTAGTGTATTCTCCCTCTGCACATGATTTGTACAAGTGCTCCTGGAGCTGTATGTCTAATGTAACTGGTCTAATCTCCAAGAAGCATGCTGCTCTAAGTGCTAAGGGATAGGAGAAGGCTCACGGGGAGCAAGGAGAAAATGAGCCCAGGAGCTGGGGCTAAAAGAGCCTGCGCGGGATCCCGAGAGAGCAATCCCCCTGGTGCTCCTTATAAAGGGAGCCCAGGGGACAAGAGGTGGCCCGCAGGTCACTGTGCAGACACTGTACATGATATGACTACTGGGGTCTTGTCCGCGTTGTTGCCTATGTCATGACTTGTACTCTAGTCATGTCTGTGCCACTGTGGCCATGCCACCATCTTTGTCTTGTTCCTGCTGGGTCAACTGGTAGCTGTACCAAGTACGATCTGGGGGCGTCCCAGTACCTGTTTGTGCTGGATGCCGGATGCTGGACGTGGCGTGGTGCTTGAGGCAGCGATGCTGGCTTGATGCGGCGTTGGAGATCTCGGAAGGGTGCTGCGCTGGGGACGTCGGTCGGTGGAGTGTGCCGGTCGATGTAGCACCTGGTGGCCTCGGTCCGATCCGGAGCAGGAGGAGATGACCCCGCCGAGGTACGCCGTCTCAGGCCGTCCGAGGCACGGTATATGATGGCCTGCTCCCAGCCGAGGTGCGGGATACGCCGGCCTGCTTTCGTCCGAGGCGCAGAATATGCCGTCCGAGGCAGCGCCTCGTCCCAGCCGAGGCTGGAGTAGCGCCTCGTCCCAGCCGATTGGAGGGAGCCTCGGCCTAGCTGAGGTGCTGGAGGTGATCTCGGCCCAGCCGGGTTTAGAGAGAAACCTCGGCCTTCTGAGGTATCGGTGAACTCGGCCCGCCAAGGTGGCTGAGAATCGGCCTGCTCCGAGGCTGGAGATGCTGATCCACCCGCGTTGATGGAAATGCTGGCCCACCCGGGTTGCTGGAGATGCTGGCCCACCCGGGTTGCTATTTTCTCGGTCCAGCTGAGACAAGGCTATCCCGGCCCAGCCGAGGCTGCTGGCCTGCCGAGGCTGGAATCTCGGCCCGTCCTGTCTTCTTTTGCTTTTCTTTTATCTCCTACCCAATTATTTCCTGTTTCTCTCTTTTACTAACTCCGTAAAACCATTAAACTTGGGGTACCCGGGGTTACATCCCCGACAAAAACTGATGCTTTCAGCCTTTACGGCTCAGAAAATCTTTTTTTCTGCCTTAACAAGTATTATCTGATTGTTTAAATGTCGGGTCGCCAGATTAGGTGTTCGGGCACTGAAAGGCGGCTCACGATTCCGAGTTTAGATAGCCTGGTTTCTATACCCTGTCGCTTGGCGTGCAGATCCCGTACTGACGGCTTTGCTAACACTCAAAAAGGCTAAGACATGCAAACCAGAGAACTTAAAGGCGGAAAAGCAAAAATAATTACAAACCGTCAGGTTTAGGCCAAAAATATACATTTTCTTTGCAGCCAAAAGCAGGCTAAGTTTTTCTGAAATTTAAATTACAACTAACATTACATGAGACAAAGTAATGCAGTTGAGCTTCTTGACGTGCAGGCTTTCAGTTTTCGGCATCCTCGAACTCCTCGTTTCGTCATCGCCTCCGCCAACATCCTCGGGGGTCTTCGGGATTTCCTCCGCCGGAAAGTATCTGGTGAGGGACACCATGTTGGCGATCTTAGTGGCGTAACCTTTGACGGAGTCAAAGAGCTCTGCAACCTTCTCGGACGCCAACACTCTGCGTCCTGGAAATGGCACATCATAAGGCCAAGTGCCGTCTTTGCCCCTCCCCGAGCTGCAGAGCGGATTTTGTCGTCGTGATGAGCCACCGCCTCATCCAGAGCCTCGGGAAGATCGAGCACATCCGAGAATTCCTTTTTCTTCTCCGGGAAGAACTTGACGATACGCGTTGATTTTAGCCATCCGCATTCTGGAAGGTTCATCATCACCATCTACAAGATGAGAAAAAAGTTAGACTAGACGCAAAGTCTAAATGCTGAAGAAATGGCGGAAAGAAAGCAGAAACTGACCAAGGATGTGCTCGTCCAGTGCCGTGATCTCATCGAGACGCAGGTTCAGAGAATCCTGCAACTCCTTGATGGTCTGAGCATCTTTCTCAGCTTGCTCCTTGGCCTTCGCATCCGAGTCTCGCAACGCCTTTTGGCAAGCCCTCAAGTCTTCGAGCGCCTTTTCCTTCTCCTTGTGAAGGGTAAGGTTCTCAGTGTGCAATTGTTGGGCATTGCCGCCATTAGCGACAAGCTCTTGAGCTTCGGCAATTAGCCCTGCAAGTTGCAAGAAAACACGGGTTAAAATACTTACCCGTATGAAAACAAAGCGTGGAAATGGACAAGCCATGACTTACTGGCATTACGATCCAACTCCTCGAGCTCGACCAACTTGCCGTCCTTATCCCTAACGAGCTTCGCCAAAGCTTGCATTTTCTAGTTGCTCTCCGTCAAGGCAGAGAATACCTCGTTATTCATTTGCTCCGTCGTCTTCTAGGACAAAACAGATGAATGCCGGCCAGGTTAGAGGTTAAATCAAGGAAAGGATACTGGGAACTGGCACCCAGAAAAACAAGTAAAAGAAAACTCGAATAAAAAAGCTGGCAAATTGGAGTACCAATCCGGCAAACCACGTTCACCCGAATTGATACTTGGGGGTTGGGGAGTGCAGCTAAGTTTGAAATCTTACCATATTCATCAGACGGATCTGCCCAAGTATATGGAGGAAGTCCCGGCTATAGTTCAAGAATTGGTTCTCCAAGTAGGAGAAACCTTAATCCATGACGTCCTTTGGGCGGAAGACAAAGCCGTCACGGACGACAAAGCTGCCTGTTGGCAGACCACGGCTTGAAGTGGGCGGAGGCACGCCATGGAAATGCTCCTGATAACCAGGAAGCATATAGCCTTCGTCGTCAAAGGCCTCATCCTTGATCTTCTGCCTCTCAGCGGCTTCGCAAGTCACCAGGTCCGCCGTTTCCTCGTCTTGGTGGACGAAGTTTTTCCCCATGGCGGCTACCCTTGCCGAAGACTCCGTCACTGGAATGTCGGGCTGGCTGGCCTACGCTCCTTCATGAGGGTCGACGTTCAAGTTCGAGCTTGGGTGGTTACACCGTGAGGGCTTCCATGAGATGGTTAAAAGAGTATGGGAAAGACCAGTGGCGGGTGATACGCCTATCCAGCAATGGAACAACAAGATACGTGCATTACACACACACCTCGTTGGTTGGGCACGTCATACTACGGGTTTACTTAGAAAAAAAAGTGCGACTTTCCTCAATTATCGATGCTCTAGAAGCAATAGCAGAATTTTGGTTACTATCTACGCAAGAGATTGAGCTAAAAAGTCAATCCAATGCACAGATAGCAAAGCTTCTGCGAGAGGAGGAGTTAAAATGGTATCAACGTTCTAAAGCTCAATTCATCCTAGAAGGAGACTCGAATACTCGCTATTTCCATAGTATTCATAATGGCAGACATAGAAAAAAGCGTATTCACTCTCTAATTCAGAACGAAGGAACAATTGAAGGCCATGATCAACTAAAGTCGTACATTACAAATTACTATAAAAACCAGTTCGGTGACCCAGAGGAAGGCGACTTCTCTTTGGTTGAATCCCGAACAGGGGATATACCCTGGGTTTCAGACGAGGAAAATAGCCTGCTCACCAAACTCTATTCAGAGGAAGAAGTGAAAAAGACGGTCTTCCAAATGAAACACAACACAGCTCCTGGTCCAGATGGTTTCCCGGCGGAGTTCTATCAGAACTTTTGGCATATCATCAAGGGTGATTTACTGCAACTGTTTGCATGTCTCCACAGTGGACAGCTTGACCTGTTTCGTCTCAATTTTGGTGAGATAATTTTATTACCTAAGCTTAACGAGGCAGAAAGGATCCAACAATTCAGACCTATATGCCTCCTTAACGTTAGTTTTAAAATATTTACCAAAGTGGCTACGATTCGCCTGAACAGTGTGGCAGATCATGTGATTCATCCATCGCAGACGGCGTTTATGCAAGGCCGCAACATCCTTGATGGGGTTGCGATACTGCATGAAACAGTTCACGAACTACATCGGAAAAAGCTGAATGGGGTAATCCTTAAAATCGTTTTTGAGAAAGCTTATGATCAAGTTAAATGGTCTTTCCTACAGAAGACCCTCAGAATGAAAGGTTTTTCTTCTCAGTGGTGCGCGCTAGTAAATAGCTTTGTCTCGGGAGGGAGTGTAGCCATTAAGGTCAGTGATGACACTGGCAAATACTTCCAAATGAAAAAAGGCCTTAGACAGGGTGACCCACTATCGCCAGTACTATTTAATATAGTGGCTGATATGCTGGCTATCTTGATTGAACGCGCTAAAGCTGAGGGTCAGATTGAAGGAGTAATTCCACATCTTGTTGATGGTGGATTATCGATCCTTCAATACGCCGATGATACAATACTGTTAATGGAACATGATATCGAAAAGGCTCATAACCTAAAGCTGATTTTATCAGCCTTCGAGCAACTTTCGGGTCTCAAAATAAATTTCCATAAAAGTGAATTTTTTTTCTTTGTCGAGGCTCAAGAAAGCGCCGCCTTGTATGCTGACCATTTTGGTTGTGAGCAAGGTCAATTTCCTATCAACTATTTGGTTATTCCGACCCATTTTTGGAGACTTACAAATGCTGAATGGAAAAAGGTGGAGGAAAGACTACAAATTCGTTTAATTAGCTGGAAAGGCAAACTCTTATCCCTCGGTGGAAGATTGGTTCTCCTAAACTCAGTATTAACAAACATGGTACTGTATATGATTTCATTCTTCCAGTTGCCCAAAGGAGTCTTAAAACGTCTAGATTATTTCTGGTATAGATTCTTTTGGTAAGGGGATTGTGAGAAGAAAAAGTATCGACTGACTAAATGGAGTGTGGTTTGCTGTCCTAAAGACCAAGGTGGACTCAGAATTCCTGACCTGGAGGTCAAGAATAGAGCCTTACTAGGCAAATGGCTCTTCACACTCCTCTCTGAAGAGGGAGTTTGGCAAACCCTTCTTAGGAGAAAGTATGTGGGAGAACAAGCTGTTTCCCAGGTTCATTGGAAACCTGGTGATTCACACTTCTGGGTTGGCCTCACGGCTACGAAGAAGTTCTTTTTCCCACAAGGATCGTTCTCAATAGGGGATGGTCACTACAAGAAATATGCTACTCTATGACCCTCAATATTGGTCACTGAATGGTCACATATTTTAATTTGTGACCTTTTTGTGACCAAAAACACTTGGTCACGTTATGAGCGTCACTAACTAGCCAATATGACCTTTTTTGGGGATTGGTCATAGACCTCTATGACCAAAAGAAAAGGTCACAGATTTTATGACCAATATTTTGGTCACGGGCAATCTGGCCACGCCACGTCAAATCCAACGTGGCAAAGCTGACGTGGCAAATCTGTGACCAAATTAGATGGTCATAGAACAGATTCAGCCCAATCCAGTTCAACCATCTACATGGCTGGCCCAATAATTCAGCCTTTTTATTTTTTTCTCTATTAATTTTGGACGGTTAGATGGGCCAAGCCCAACAATTTGGCCCATATAATTTTCTGGGTCATGGCCCGTATATTTTGAGATAGGCCCCACTTGTCAGGTTAAGCAAAGTGGGTCATAGCTGTCAGGTAGCGGGTCCTTGATGTCAGGTTCTGATTAGTGGGTCCTTGTTTTCAGTGTCACATTCTTCAGATTTCAATATTCCAGAAAATAAATAAACAATATTTAAATAAGAACACGTTTCACAGGTTTTCAGTCAATATTTCAAACAAAACAGAAATAACAGATGATCTTCGTCCAAATAATAGTAACACTGCTATTACAATATAGAGATCTCTACAATCTATTACAACCAGATATGCCTATAATTACAGTATACAACATGCTACTCTACTGAATGATCATTCTGATCAGGAAACCCAAAAGAG
This sequence comes from Poa pratensis, assembly GCA_947311845.1. Classification (NCBI taxonomy): domain Eukaryota; kingdom Viridiplantae; phylum Streptophyta; class Magnoliopsida; order Poales; family Poaceae; genus Poa; species Poa pratensis. Next base: position 6,291,103 of record CAMZMU010000118.1, read on the forward strand.
TGTCACCAACACAATCTATAGCAGTAAAAAATTATGTTCACTTTTCCACTTGCATCCTCCGTGCTATTCCATATACTTCAATCCTGTACAGTTTTATCAGCAGAAACTATTAGATCATGAAGGTACCAGCAACAAACAGATTTCCATTACGAACAGATTTGAATATATGAGTGACATAGATATCGCCATTACGAATAGATTTGAATATATGAGTGACAAGCATATCGCCATATAGAATAGATACATATGAGAAACAAAATTACTTAGATACCTATGGACCAAACATACATTAACACCATTTTAGTATCATAGCTCAAAATAAGACTAGTTTAACCTAGAGACAAAAATGCAAGCACATTCTAGGACACAAACAAGTACAGATATAGATAAATCATGCACATTCTAGGACACATACTAGTTTCACCTGTTTTAGAAATAAGCAACTTCAAAAAAAGGCAACGGCACAGACTCTAACCTGTTTGATCATTGCAGGGGAGCGCGAGAGAAGCTTGAAGTCATTGCAATCAAGGAATAACTCATCCTTGGCGTTCTCGGAAGGCCGGATGGTCACACTGTCCAGTATGTCAACATTCCTTGCCTATTCAAGGAAAGGAAGGATCTTAGTGCAATTCATATATGACTCAAGCAACAGATAACTTTGTCCGGAAAGAGACTTGTAAGCTGCATTACGAATGTTTAACAGGAAAACAGACAAAGAAGATAAAAATGTAACTCTGCACATTCAATATAGACTATTCATCTATCAGTTCTTACCTCTCTCATTCTTCTTGTGGAGGTGAGGCTTGCTTTGTCATGGATGTCTGCACCTCCATCTGCATATAAAGAAAATGTTGGTAAGAAACTTGACTTGACCATTGTAGCAAAGAAAGGAACTAAAGAAATATAATCCTTCTTGCTCATACAGCCAGGTAATTGTTCTTACAAGCAAAGCATGCAGATACATTTCTTATCACAAAAACTAGACAATACAACAACATTTCTCTAAAATAATTGATCACATTCCAAACCAGGTGACTATATGACCAACTAAGTACTCGTTGCACATGCAACAACAGTGAACTCAACTAATTGTGCAGATTAGATTAAGGCACTAATGTCATATGGCGATCAGGTGAGGCCGCCGAGGATGGCTACCTCCTGATCTATGGCGAGCCATGGCGGCGGCTGGAGCCTACATCGAATGATACCCTAGTAAGGTAGAGGCAGTGCCTTGCATCTCCTTCCTTGTCGAAGAGGCTGGAAAACTAGCGTCAAGATTGAAGACATATAAAGATGCTCCAAAATAACACTAGGACAGTCATTATTAACATGTAAATTGTTTAGGTCATATGAAATAAAAGGCAAGAGAATTTACAAGAAAAAAACTGGGACTTAAACTTCATACAATTTATGAAATGCTTGGCCAATATTTCTTTTAAGAACTTGTGAACTATGATGAGATGGTACACAGTTGTTTGTATAGATCAAATACTGACATCAATCAAGCTTACCACCAATACCTACTACTACATCAATGAAGGTAATTCTCCTGGTGCTTGTAATTTAAACATTCATCCCATTTGAATTCTGCAGTTATAAATAAGAAATAATTTGAATTCTGCATGTATATACGGAATTCTTCAGTTATCGATATTTGTTTTATGCTTGGCACAGACAAAAGAATACAAAGAAACACTCAAAGGTTGAGCTTCCACACAGATCACTAGCAAACAACTTCAAACAGAGAGCATATTAACTACCATTATACACTTGTACTGGTCTAAATAGAGAAGTTTGTTTAACTTACAATCCATCAGGCAAGATTGTATCTAGTAGGGCAGTTCCAGTTAAACGCAGTGACAGACACGGACAAGGCAGCAGTCATGGGGTACGTCAGACAAGTATTTTTTTTAGCTAAAGATCCAACAGAAGAGGCTTAATCAGACCACAGTTTCCAGCAGCAGCACAAGGCCCGGCAGAACACAAAGCTAGCACTAGCCATGGATGCACATGACCTATCTCCACAAAGGGCTCAAAACAGACAAAGCTAGTGGGTGGAATTTTACCTGAGAGCCGCTCGCGGGGCTTCTCCAGTGCCTCTCGGAGGAACTGGTCGAGGAAACACAAATCACAAGCGTCGCCATCTCCTGGCCAAGCCGCGCCTGCTGACGCCGCTCCAACATCCGTGCAGGGCTCCACCTCTCGTCCAAGCTCGCGTCCGGAGTTGCCTGCAGAAAGAGAGATACTGAGAGAGACCTAGACATGGTGTTTCTCTATAGATGGAGAAGGGAAATAGGAAGAGGAGGGCAGATCCGGCAAGCGGCGACCCCTTTGACAGATCCGGCGACCGCGAGGCCACATCGAGAGGCCCCGTCCATCACGGCCGCGAGCCCGACGACCCCGGCCTCCACGACGACAAGGTCGTCGCGAGAGAAGGTCGGTTTTGCGCAGGGAGGAGAGCAGATGGACGGCGGAGGTTTTGAATCGGGACCGCGACGGGAGGGGATGAGGAGCGACAGGAGGGGAGCGACGGGAGGGGATGAGGAGCGACAGGAGCGGCGTGTAGTGAGTTGGGTGGCCGGCGAGGAGCAGCTCAGAGCGGCGGCGGCGAAGAAACGGGATCGAGGTGGACTGGTGGAGAGAGAGATGCGCGGCGTGGTGGCGAAGAAAGGGGTTAGGGTTTCCGCGGGACTACGGCGATGCGCTGCTTAAATGCTGGAAAAGAGCGCTCCCCGCCGTCGGATAGACATCGGACGGTCGTGGTGATCCTGCACCGGTCCAACGGGCCTAAGGCCGGGGAGGCGATCAGAGGCTGGGCCAGTTTCGGCCCAGTTCGGCATAATTTTTTACAGAAAAAAACTTTTGGTTGACATAAATAACTTTTAGGGCATATTTTTTGCTCAAAATTGAACTGCATGTGCTTTGTAGTTTGCTAATGATTTTTACAAAAAAATCATATTTAGGTACAAAAGTATGTATTTTATCAGAGATACACCAAGGTAAAAAAAAACCACTTTTCATTTTTCAAGTGCTTAAAATAGCGTTTTTTGTGAAGCGGATACCGAGAAAGTCGTCCAAAATGGCACCGATACATTTTCTTCACATAGTAGACATCATTTCATGTACAATCACCGAAAGGCATGCATTTCTGAGCTTTCTGCCTATTTCCGGCCATTTAAACGGCTTCCCGTCGATTCAGCAGGAAACGGCTAGATTTTGAACTGCAGCTGCCAAATAGCTTGCCCGTTATTTTTCCGAAATTTCATTTTTAGCTTCACAAGTATCCATTTCATCATAGATAAATCAAAATATCCACATGATTCAAACACTAGACACAAACGGTCACCGCAGCGACTTCGACTAGATTTTCAAATGAGCACACGAAATTAAAAAAAATCAAAAAAATGGAAAACCTTCGCGTAGCGTCATGATATGTGACCTAGTTACCATAAAAAAATATAAACATGCATTGTGGAACTTTTACTGCAAAAGTGTTCTCAGAAACTTGCTATCACAAACGAACATTCATAGCTTTGAAGATGAAGGAGCAATGTTTTGGCAACATTCATGACATAGTTTGTCGAAATGTGCCCGAATTTGGCACATGTGTTTCATTGTGGGATGGCAAGCAATGTTGCCGACCAAAGATTTTGACATGATTCACAAAAAAAACCACTTTCCATTTTCAAGTGCTTAAAATAGCGTTTTTTGTGAAGCGCCTACCGAGAAAGTCGTCCAAAATGGCACCGATATATTTATTGACATAGTAGACATCATTTCATGTACAATCACCAAAAGGCATGCATTTCCGAGCTCTCTGCCTATTTCCGGCCATTTATACGGCTTCCTGCCGATTCAGTAGGAAACGTCTAGATTTTGAACTACAGCTGCCAAATAGCTTACCCGTTATTTTTACGAAATTTCATTTTCAGCTTCACAACTATCCATTTCATCAGAGATACATCAAAATATACACATGATTCAAACACTAGACACAAACGGTCACCGCAGCGACTTCGACTAGATTTTCAAATGAGCACACGAAATTCAAAAAAAAATAAAAAATGGAAAAACTTCGCGTAGCGTCATGATATGTGACCTAGTTACCAAAAAAAAATATAAACTTGCATTGTGGAACTTTTACTGCAAAAGTGTTCCCAGAAACTTGCTATCACGAACGAATATTCATACCTTTCAAGATGAAGGAGCAATGTTTTGGCCACATTCATGACATAGTTTGTCAAAATGTGCCCGAATTTGGCACATGTGTTCATTGTGGGATGGCAAGCAATGTTGCCGACCAAAGATTTCGACATGTTTCACAAAAAAAACCACTTTCCATTTTTCAAGTGCTTAAAATAGCGTTTTTTGTGAAGCGCCTACCGAGAAAGTCGTCCAAAATGGCACCGATACATTTTCTTCACATAGTAGACATCATTTCATGTACAATCACCAAAAGGCATGCATTTCCGAGCTCTCTGCCTATTTCCAGTCATTTATACGGTTTCCTGCCGATTCAGCAAGAAACGTCTAGATTTTGAACTGCAGCTGCCAAATAGCTTGCCCGTTATTTTTCCGAAATTTCATTTTTAGCTTCACAACTATCCATTTCATCAGAGATACATCAAAATATTTCATCATCTATGAACATTCATGGGTTTAGGGCTAAATGACGAATGTTATGTCCACATTCATGGTATAGTTTGCTTAAATATGCCCGTATTTGGCATAAACGTGTATCTTGGAACCATGAACAATGTTGCCGAAGAAACTTTTTATTTTCCTCTCACGACAAAATCATTTTTCTATTTCCGAATGCGAAAAATGGGTTATTTTGTGAAGCAACTACCAAAAATATGTCGTAAAATAGGAGCGCTACATTATTTGAAAATACTAGACCACATGTATTTACAAATAACCAAATGGTTGTGTGTCAAATAGTTTCCATCTACCTCTCGAAAAAGACAAATTCATGCCGATTCAGCTGGAACGGGGTCGAATTTGAACTACATGTGCCTCGTAGTTTTCTCATGATTTATTGCAAAAATCATATTTAGGTACACAAATACCTATTTCATCAGAGATACAACAAAAGTTTCGCAAGATTTAACCGCTAGATACGAACGGTCATGTCCCCCGAGTTGAGCGTATAATGAAACCGGCATATGAACGGGGTCAAATGTCTTGAAAAACTTGAAATACGGCCAATTATTCGTGGCATAGTTTGTTCAAATGTTTCCATAATGTGCACAAGCGTGCATCTTGGAATGGATAACAATGTTGTCGAAGGAAGTTTTCTTTTTTCTTTGCACAAAAAATCATTTTCTATTATTTGAACGCCAAAAGTGGGGTTTTTTGCGAAGCACCTAGCACAAATATGTTGCAAAAGTAGACCACACGAATTTTAAAAACAACACCTAATAGTATATAATTACATAGGAAACTTATACAGAAGTTTGAAAATTTATTTGGTTAAAATTGAAGTTCAAAATCAAAAGTTATAAAGAAAAAAGAAAAAGAAAAAAGAAAGAACAAAAAAAAACAGAACTCGCTCTGCCGTGTTGGCCAGCCCAGCAGCTCAGCCGAGTCGGCCCGTTATCGTCACCACACCGGCCTGCCCGAAACTGGCCTAGGGACACAATCTATAGGATAAAAAGATCCAGCGCGGCCTTATGTCACGAACTTGTTGTTGGCCTAATGGTTGGAGGGGCAGCGGAGTGAGAAGAGGGCGCGGGTTCGAGTCCCAGCGTCGGCATTTTTGCCAATTATTATGCAGTATATTACACAGTTGTGGGGCGGGACCTATATGTCAGCTCGATGGGTCCCACATGTCAGGGCTGGTTGGGCGGGTCCCACTTGTCAGTGGCTTGGGGCGGGACCCACATGTCAGGTATGGTGGGACCCACGTGTTGGGTAGGGTGGGTGTCAGACCCACATGTCAGTGGTGGGTGGGACCCACGTGTCAGGTAGGGTGGGTGTGGGACCCACATGTCATTGGCGGGTGGGTGTGGGACCCACATGTCAGTGGCGGGTGGGACCCACGTGTTAGGTAGGTTAGTCATTGTGCATGCTAGTGCTGACAAATGGGCCCTACATGTCACATCGACACATAAGCGAATATGTCATTGCCACGTAGACGAGATTGGTGAGTTGGCTGTCCAGTCAGAGTGACACGTAAGCAAAAATGACACCTAAACATTGACACGTAGGCAACACTGCTAAGTTGGCTTTTAACAAATGTGAATGACCATTTAAATTGGTCGTAGCCATCCAGAAAATAAGGTCATGGGCTAGTGCTTGATGGATTATGACCAATTCATGTAAGGAGGTTATGACCTTTCTGAGAAAATTGGTCATAATTTTGTGGGGTTTACACCCTCAATAACAGCGTATGACCAACTGGTTCAAAATGGTCATATATCTATGACCAATATTTTGGGCGTCACTATAAAAGGTCATAGGATAGCATATTTCTTGTAGTGGGTTCGGAGATTCGTTTTTGGGAGGATAAATTGCTAGGCCAACTAACTCTGCGAGAACAATACCCGGCTCTATACGCTATTGTACGAAACAAAAGCGACACGATCGCGAAAGTGATGGGTACCTACCCACCGGATGTTTCGTTCAGGAGAAGCTTATTTGGTACTAGATAAGCATCCTGGAATGCTTTTCTCATTCGACTGGAATCAATCCAATTGTTGGAAGGTCCAGATAAATTTCAATGGAATCTTACTAAGAATGGTAAATTCTCGGTTGATTCGATGTATAGAGCTTTAATTCTTCCTGAAGTACCAGTCGATAGAAGGGATAATAAAAAATTTTGGAAGATGAAGATACCACGAAAAACCAAGATTTTTGCGTGGTATCTTCGTCAAGGAGTTATTCTTACAAAAGACAACATTGCCAAGCGCAATTGGCACAGAAGCAAAAAGTGTGTCTTCTGTCAGCATGACGAGACTATAACGCACTTATTCTTCCTGTGCGAGTTAGCCAGGTCTATATGGTCAGCCATCCAGATAGGGTCTACCTTACATCCTCCACGCTCTGTTGCTAATATTTTCAGCAACTGGTTCAATGGAGTTGATCCTAGGTTTAAACTATTTAGTAGGATGGGCGCGATTGCAGTTATTTGGTCGCTATGGCTATGTAGAAATGACAAGGTTTTTAACGATAAAGATGCTTCTGTTATGCAGGTTATCTATCGGTGTACAACTACGCTACGGGCATGGTCGGCACTACAGCGTGTGGAACACCGGGATCTATTTTTGGAGGTGGCGTCGAGACTGGAGGCTGCGGACAGGGAGTTGTTCACCCGGCATGTATGGCAACATAGTGTCCGGATAGACCTACCTGCTCCTTAGGCGGATCTACAATTTCTCATTTTGATATGTAATTCGCTTTTTATTTTTATGTCGTCCTAAATTCTGGTGAACTGGTGGTTGTGTGCATCTTAGCTATGCAGAGGCCGGGTGTAATGCTTAAAACTCTTAAGTAATAAAATCTCTTTATCTAAAAAAATGAGGGTCGACGTAGTTCCCCGGCGTCAGGATGACAGGGACATCAGGCGTAACGGGCGTAGCAGCCAGAGACGGTTGTGGCTTGGCGGCACGGTGAGAGGCCACCTACTACTTCTTCTTCTTCTTCTTCTTCTTCTTCAGGGAGATGGGGTTGAAGCTACAGGAAACAGCAAACAAGTCAAAAATAAGTACCGGGAAAAGATCGTTGCGTCAAGGGAAAAGCTAGAAAAGTACTTACGCAGATGAAGTGACGGTAGCTCCCTCTAAGTTGATAACTTGGGCGTTGGGGGGAACGCCGCTCCTCTTTCGCCTATTCGAGGCTTGTGCTGCGCCTCCAATGGTGGTAGCCTCCTCTGCCTTCCGCTTCTTCTTGGCGACAATGTCTCCCACCTGAGCCAAGTGCTCCTCAGTGAGCTCGGCAAACTTCAAAGTGACGAGGTGAAGATTAGCCACTAAATCATCTAAACTGCAAAGAATATTCGATCGAGAAATGAAGATTACCGGCGGAGGTTTGTTGGTGGCAGTGTACATCGCCAAGTTCTCGCCATATTTACCTCGCACGGCGATCATCGAGTTGATCCTGTGGCGAAGGTCTGCGTCCGACAACTCCTTGTCGGTGCAGCGAAGGGCATCCGCCGTGCCGGTGTAGTTGCAAAGCAGGTAGTCTGGGTGATGGGACAAAGGTTGAATCCGTTGTCTGAACCAGCAAACCATGGTGTCGATCCCGTTGAGATCAGGATCCGCCGTAATTAGCTTCTCGATCTGCCGTTGGATCTTCTGAAGTTCGGCGGTAAGCGTCTTGACGACGTCTTCTTTCCAACTAGCTTGGGGGACGGCAGCGGTGTTCATGAATGCCGGAATTCCCATCATCATGCCGGGGAAGGGAACGTCTTTGCAATAAAAGAACGTTCCCGTCCACCCTTTGACAGAGTCAGACTTTGGGATTTTTGGGAACCCATCTTCACGGTTGCGGCGCAGGTTCAAGTTTATCGTGCCGCAAACCGCTAAGTGGTTATCTGCTCCTACGGTTTGCCGTCTAACAGAAAAACAATACTTGAAGAAATCTAGCCTAGGCGCCATTCCCATGTATCCCTCAAACAAGGCTTGAAAGCCGGCAATGTACAAAAGGCTGTTTGGGGTCAAATTGTGGGGCTGGACGCCTTAGTGATCTAGAACTTCTAAGAAAAAGGTGGACGACGGAAATCCCAAACCTCATTGGATGTGGGAGACGAGCATGACGGGCTCGCCATCCTACAAATCCGGCTCCAGGTGATTCTCCGTGCTCCTCCAGATGCCGGCAGGTAGGAAGTTGTCATCTTCAAGTTTCTTCAGCTCCGCCACTGTGACGGTGGACAGGATCCAGTTCCCAGCCGCCTCCTCCTCCTCAGCCGTGGCATCAGCTTCAGCGCCGGTTTGGGATGTGCTCACTTGGGTGTCTTCTTCGGCGACGATGTCTGCCGTCACAGCCATAGGAGACTTGGGGGCTGCGGCCATGGTGCCGGATGTGCTCGCGGAATCCGTCGCTGTCAAGGAGCCCACCGCCGTAGGGTTTACCGTAGCAGACCATGCCGCTGCTGCAGCGTCTTCGCCCATTTGGGCACGAGAACAGTGGTGAGTGATGGTGTGTGGGCGCAGGAGCTCGCCGGACTGCTCGATGAGGAGAAGATGACTGAGCAGTGAAAAGTGTGGGAAAAAACCACTATTTATAGATCTAAAGAGGAGATGCGTGCTCGGCGGAGATGACCGTTGGATCTCCGCCATGAGTCCCGCATTTACAGCGCCTTGCTCCGTCCCGTTGCGTAGACTACGGCGGTGTCTCGGCTCTCACGCGAAAGAAATCGAGATGATTGATCTAATGCCATTTTTACTGGCGCTCAACCTGACACGGACCCCGTGAATGACGGAAGTGCAGCGGGCAAGGGTCACATCACGTTGACTGGGTCAAATGATTCCTTATGCGTGAAGATACGTCGAGTCCCGTCCGCCTTTTCCTGAATGACGGATTCGACAAATTCAATTGTTCTCTGGGGAAGCTTCAAGACCTGCAGCCGCCTTTACTTTGGCGAAACTTCAAAGACGGAGATTGGAGGCCTCAAATCTTCCCGGGGGCTATTGTCGGGATATGCCGAATGGGGTGTCTTCCAGCATTGAGCAATGCCGGCCTACCAAGGTCGCCCAAGAGCTGTGAGGCAGGAGGCCTCATAGGGCGGCCCAGCAGGCCGACGCGCAGGATGGCAGATTCATCAAGGACCTGGATGGCGGCCCAGTGCACCGTCCGGCTTGGAGTAGAAGGCGAACTCCGTAGCCGTCGTTGTTAGGTTTCCTTCTCTTAGACGGATAGGATCCATCCTGTAAGCCCTAGTCCGGCTCTCTATATAAAGCCGGACAGGACAAACCCTAGGGGTTAAGCTCTCTTCTCACACGACAATCCATTGTAACTTGTACAAGGCTTTGCCCTATTAGTGAGATTGCGGGATGTAGGGCGCCTCCATTGTTAGGCGCCTGAACCTGGGTAAACCTTGTGCATCCCGTCATCGGTTAACTTCCTCATATGATAGCCCCACGCTCTACCTCCGGGATATGGCACCCCATGCCATGAACTCTCTCCCGTTAACTCGACAATTTGGGTTTGGTTGGTGGAGGAGGGAGATATAGAAATTTTGAATGTTCATCAATGGAGGGAGAGAGAGTGAGAGCTTGAGAAATGAATGGCTGGGCAAAGCTTACCTCTTGGGGAAGAAGGTAGGCTATTTATATGACCCACCAAAAATCCAACCGTTACACAGTTTCTGTGCACTTCCGGTATGAGGTCCGGTATATACCCGGCTCCATACAGGGCATCTTGGTATGCTCCGGGTGCTATACCAGGCTGGCACCGAGCGAGCCCCAGGGGTACTGTACCCCACTGGACAAGCTCGGTATTTCTCCGGTAAATTACCGGGTTGCTCGGTATAGGGTCTAGTATATACCGGGCTTCATACCAAGCGAGTCGTCGAGGTGCACAGCCTCTGGACCCTGCTCGAAATTCACACGGAAATCACTCGGTAAACTACCGGGCACCCCGGTATAAGGTTCGGTATGTACCGAGCTCACAAAAACAATGTGCAGGATGAAGTTTTGATGAACCAAACTCAAATCTCTCTCGATCAACAAATGTGGTATGTAAGTTGATGGGATGTGTATGGGCTAGAGTTTCAGATCATCCCCAACAAACTCATCGAGAAACCCCTCTTGATAGTGTGACTTACCTAAATTCAAATAAATAGAAAAACTTGACGCTCTTCGGCTTGCCGACACTTTTCCTCTTTTTGAAATGGGGTGGGGGGCTCCTCATCCAAATCTCCATTGCATTATAAGGGACTAAAACCTTAGCATACAACTTTAGATTGCATTAGTCCCCTAATCTAGTGTCAATGTCACAAAAACCCACTTAGGGAAAGAATTGACCTTTCAATCTCCCCCTTTTTGGTGAACGATGACAACTAGAATTAGAGTTTGACAAGATATTATGATAAGCATTGATTTGGTTTCTAAAAGAGATAAGACAAGCTCCCCTATATGTGTTCACTTATTTTGAATCTTTGCGTTTGAATGCAAAGTACACACATATAGATCCATAGGAAGCTCCCCCTAGCTCTATAGAAACCGTGGGAGATGCAAAGGTATGAAATGTGCAATAGTGATCACTTTGCAACCCACAACTAGTGAGATATATATGAAAAGCATAATATAAAGATCTCACGAGCAAGGGGTGTGTGTGTGTGGCATATGATTTGTAAGTAAATAACATGACATGAGACAAGATATATATAAAGAGCATGGATAACATAATCATAAGAATAACAACCACAAATAGTCAAATATATCCATGATAATAACCAACTAGAAGTACTTGTCCTCCACACACACAGAAACGACGACATAGTCTCATCACAAATAGTTCAACACATAATAATAATGAATCACAAGCCATAGAAAGATCAAAGAAGAAACGAGGCTTGTGAAACTACCCATAGATATAACCCGAGGCAATCCTAAATAGAAATCTATTTCTCCTCCCCCTTTGGCGTCGAAACACCAAAAAAAGGAAAGGAAGTAGGTGATGTTAGCATCCAAACCCATCACAGAATAGCGGTAGCAGAGTCATCAACAGTCTCCTCCTCCTGGTAATCCTCATATCAAAGCTCAACACTAGGACTAAAAGCACTGAAGTAGAAGTAATCATCATCAACGGGAGGCATTGGGATCTCCTCAAACGGACTGGGATCCAACTCTGGATTATCTGGAATGGCCAACCCTCTGACCCACGGTCCCTCAACAATCATGCGGCGGATCTCCTTTGCTAACTCAAGTGCCTGGTGGCTGTAGGGTTAAGCATTGAGACATGTAGCAAACAAACTCCGAAAAAACGCAGCAGCTCCACCTTTCTTCTTCTGACCAGAATGGGCACGAGAGGACTCACAAGGCTCCTACATCTTCTTATGATGCTCAGTGAAGGAGGCAAACTCAGGCTCCGATGGAAAGGCTCCAGAAGTGAGCTGAAGGATGTGAAGCATATGCTTCACGAACTCAAAGTGGGCAGCAATCTCCTCATAATCATCGCCGGCAGGCTGGCAGCTGATACGTCTCAAACGTATCTATAATTTTTGATTGTTCCATGCTTGTTTTATCCCATTGCTACTGGTTTTTATAATAGTTTTACATCATTTTAGGGAATATTCCCGGACTAACCTATTGACAACATGCCTAGTGCCAGTTTTTGTTTTCTGCTGACTTTTTGTTTCAGAAAAGTTGTTAAAGAAATATTGTCGAAAAGACCCCAAAATCCACGGAGGCCAGTTTTTGCCCGGAACAAAGACGGTGCCCAAAAATCAGCCAGAGGGGGACCACCTGTCGAGGGGGCGACTGGAGGGTGCGGGTGGGCCCCCTGTCGCGCCCTCAACTCGCCTGCTCAACCTGGCCATCCTCTCGGCCCCCCTCTTCGCCTATTTATTGCCTATGACCTAAAAACATCGGGGCGGCGATTATTTTCCACGAAACAGATACAGAGACACCGCCACCTTGAAAGTCCAATCTAGGGCTTGTGGAGCCCTGCTCCGGCAACCTGCCGAAAGGGGAATCGTCACCGGAGGCTTCTTCATCGCCATGATTGCCTCCGAGGTGATGCGTGAGTAGTTCATCCTTGGACTAAGGGTCCATAGCAGTAGCTAGATGGTTGTCTCTCCTCCTTGTGCTACCATGTTTAGATCTTGTGAGCTGCCCTACATGATCAAGATCACCGTTATGTAATTGTTACATGTCGTGTTTGCTGGGACCCGATGAATTGTGAAGTTATGATCAGATTGTTCATGTTTCTTATATGATTTAGTATATTTATGGTACTGATGTTCTAGTGTGTTCTTGCATGCTCTCCGATATATGTGATTGCTTTGGCCAAGTAGTTGCGTGTGTCTCCAAGAGAGGGTTTTGTGCATGATAGTAGGTTCATGTCTCCTTCGTGTCTGGACTCGAGTGACAGCAACGACTAAGACCAAGGATGTACTGTTGCTACTAGGGGTAAAACAGCGGTGTTTGTATCTATTTATGATTATGAATATTGCTTACATTATGTACGGTGCTTAATGCAATTGTCCGTTGCCTCGTGCAACTTAATTCCAAGAGGCCAATGCTGGATAGCGGTTTTCTGGGAGGATTTTTAGTAGTAGATGCAGCTGGATGGCGGTCTATTTATGTTTGACGTAATGCCTACATGACTAGTGCACTGAACTTTCTTTGTCATAATAGCATTGTTATGCCCTCATGATTTGTTAATTGCCCAGCTCTAATTTGTTCACCCAACATGTTTATTGTTTTATGGAGAGACACCACTAGTGAAACTATGGCCCCCGGTCCATTCTTTTACATTGATTACAACCTCGTTTACTTTCTTTTCATCATCACTTGCTTGCTGGTCTATTTACTTTCATCATTATTTTCCACACCATACGTTTAACTCTCGTTGTTAACAGCAAGACGGGAAGATTGACAACCTTCCTGGAAAGTTGGGGACAAAGGGAAGTTTGTGTTTTGTGTGTTGGTCCACGCCCGTCAACATCCAATTTCTGGTGCCTAGCTGGATATATTGAAGTCCTACTGGTTCGATAAACCTTGGTCTCAACACTGAGGGAAATTTGCCGCTGTGTTGCATCATACCTTCCTCTTGGGGTTCCCCAACGGGTGTGTATGATTCACGCCATCAAGTACAATTTCTGGCGCCGTTGCCGGGGACTTCAAGGTTTCAGCTAGGGGAGTTACACACTTCCACTCTCTTATTTTTGTTTTGGTCTTGCTTAGTTACTTTTTGTTTAGTCTTGTTTTGCTTGATTGCTTTCTCAAAAATTCAAAAACCCAAAAAATTAGTTTTTCAGCTTTTAGTCTTTTTCTGTTTGCCTTGTTAGTATGTCTAGTTGTTCTCTTGCTATCAATGGTTACTTTCTTTGAAACTGAAGGTAAAAATAACATGTATCGGCTCTGTGATCCCACTCTTGATGCACTTTTCAAAAAGGTTACATGCTTTGAACCAATAGCTAATAATGAAGAAACTATAGAAATAGAAGCTATTGGAGTTTGCCCGTTGAAAGAAAAGTATGATTGGAGTAAACATGATAAACTTTATGATTCAAGTGATGAAGACGATGCACTTGATGAATATTTTGCTTTCTATGGTGATGATATGTCTATAGGCACTGTGGAGGATGAATGTTATATTGATGAATGTTATGATCCTATGGATTCTTTTGAAGTATCCCTTTTTGATGAAACTGATGCTTGCTATACTTATGGCCATGATGCCCCTATGAATGAAACTTATGAAAATGATTTTGCTACTATTATTGATGATAATCTTTTCTATTGTGATGAATCTAATGATGCTCCTTCATTTATCCCTACTATTGATACTCATGATATTGAGGAGTTTTTGTTAGGAAATCTTTATGATAATTCTCTAGATGATGGTCCTATGTTGCTTGATGATATAAATTATAATGCTACTGAAAATGGGAGTGGAGAGCTCTCAACTTTAGTTAGAAGGAGTCCCATACCTTTGGAGAGTGATCAATCTTCTTGCTATAATATTGTAACAAGTGGGTTTGGAGAAATAATGACTTTAAATAATGTTAATCCCACTATTTTGGAGAGTGATAAGATTTGTGTGCTTGTTAATCATGAAAAGCATGCTTTGTGTGATAGTTATATTATTGAGTTTGTTCATGATTCTACTGAAAATTATTATGAGAGAGGAAAATATGGTTATAGGAATTTTCATGTTACTAAAACACCTCTCTTTATGTTGAAAGTCTTTGAGTTACTTTTGTTTTACCTTCCTATGCTTGATGCTTTGTGCTTCATTGATTTATTTTCTTACAAGATCCCTATACATAGGAAGTGGGTTAGACTTAAATGTGTTTTATATTTGCTTCTTGATGCTCTCTTTTTGCTTACGTTCTTATTTTTATTCGAGCATCTTGAGAAATCATGAGCCTATCTTAATGGCTATAAAGAAAGAGCTTTTGGGAGACAACCCACTTTTCTTCAGTTTATTCTTTGTTTTTTGTTGTGTCTTGAAGTTGTTACTTTAGTAACAACCTCTCTTTATCCTTTTTTTTCGTTTTTGTACCAAGAGTAGACTCTAATGCTTCGAAAGTGTTAAGCTTTGGTTTGCTGTCCAGAAACAGATTTCGTGCGCTACACCATAAAAATCATGAAGTATTCTCAGAACGTGATATTTTTCTGAAATTTTTTGAGAGCAAAGTTGGGTTTATTATCTATCTTTCATTAGTTTTGAGTTTTCTGATTTGAGCTACGGAAGTACCTCGTTAAATTAGATCTTTACAGACAGTCCTATTTTTGACAGATTTCTGCCTTTATTTGCATTTGTCTGTTTACGAGCTTTGTTTGCGGTTCTTTTTGATCGGAGAGCTTTAAGTGAAGCTTAGTAACAGTAGCTAATGTTTAAATTGAGTGTTTGCAATGTGTTCCTACAGTACCCAAGTGGATTTGATTTATTGAGTATTAACCCTCTAATGAAGTTTATGAGAAGTTTTTGTGAAGGAAGTTTTTAAGTATCACGAGAGAGGATGATGAAAGAAGATCAAGAAGGGACAAAAGCTCAAGCTTGGGGATGCCCCCGTAGCACCCCAAGAAATATTCAAGGAGACTCAAGCGTCTAAGCTTGGGGATGCCCAAGGCATTCCCTTCTTCATCAACAATTATCAGGTCGTCTCCATTGAAACTATATTTTTATTGCTTCACTTATTATGTGTTGTTCTTGGAGTGTTTTTATGTTTTGTTCTCAGTTTTGTTTTGTTTTGTTGTGTTTGCTGGTCTTAGCAATTTTTATATCCTAGCATTCTTGTTTGGGAGAGAGACACGCTCCGCTTTTTCGTTAGAATACTCTTGTGCTTCGCTTATTTTTGTTGAGTATTCAGTTTTTGCTACCGCTGTTTTTAGCTCTTGTTCTTCGATTATATCTTGTTAAGAGCTGCTAGTTTCTTTTATAGAAAGTGTTTAGCTCTTACTTCACTTATATTTGTTTGGAGAGTTGTTTCAAATAAGTTGATTGGTGTTGGTCGGAAAGGGAAAGTGTCTTGCTTGTGGTAGTGGTATAAAGAAAAGCTTTCATAGTCTTGTGGATCATTAAATTTTGATAACTTGATTCGTTGCTGTTGTTTTGAGGTATTAAATGAGTTAATGTTTAGGCTTTATGGTTATATAAGTTAAGACTCATTAGTGAAGAAGTGCCAATAAAAGCTTGTGCCGTACTACAAACATTATTAATTGTTGAAGGTGTGATCGTTCTTGATAGCTGTTCTTGTCAGAAAGTAATTCGTAATATCATGGTTACGTGCTAAGGTTGGGGAAGCTAACGGGACACTTGTGTCACCGCCACGGTCCCTCTTGGAGTAATTTTAATCATGTTTTGATTGTTGAAGCTGCTAGTTGTTTATAATAAATTTGTGAGTTTTTTTGACTAATGTTGAGCTACGGTTTTTGGCACTTCCACCATCCATATTTGCTAGCCTATTCGGTGTTGTGCATTGCCCTTTCTCACCTTGAGATTTGGTGCATACTTCGCCAGTGCATCCAAACCCGTGGGAGGACTTCCTCTTGTTCTCCTACACATAAGCCTATACATATTCCTCAAAACAGCCACCATACCTACCTATCACGGCATTTCCATAGCCGTTCCGAGATATATTGCCATGCAACTTCCATCTTACATTACATGACTTGGTGTCATTCTTCATTGTTATATTGCTTTGCATGATCATATACAGCTGACATGATGGTTTATGAGGCTTTGCCCATTGTTTATTTATTCCATGTTGCGCTAGATCATTGCACATTATGCTACACTGGCAGAGGCATTCAGTTTTATACATCATGTTTTATTTATTATGAGTTATGAGTACCAAAAGTGTGTTGATTCTTTTCATTATAGAGTGTTGCTCCTACCGGTGAGGATTAAAGGAGCCCAAAAGAGGCCACCAAAAAAAGATCCCTAAAAGGACAAATGAGAGAAAACAAAAGAGCCACGGAGGCCACAAAATAAAAAAAAGAGATATAAAAAAAAGAGAAAAAAAAGAGAGAGGGGCAGCACTACTATCTTTTATTCCACACTTGTGCTTATGTTAGCACCTTTACTTCAGTTTGTAGAGAGTTTTCATGTTTCATTTGCATAACTATGTGGGGATCCTTTAATTATAGAACTTGGCTTGTATATTCCAATGATGAGCTTCCTCAAAAGTTCTCTAGGTCTTCATGAGCAAGCAAGTTGGATGCACCCCCACTAGTTCCATTGGAGAGCTTTCATACACTTATAGCTCTATGTGCATCCGTTGTATGGCAATCACTACTCCTTGCATAGCTTTGATTATAAGACTTCCTCGTGTCTAATGATCACATTCAGCTGTGTGAGACTTTCTTCCATTGACCTTCCAAACCCCCCATAATGTTCTCTTAGCCATAACATCCTGGTGCCAATACCAAAAGCTCTCGCTCACTTGTTGAGTAAACTTTGAAATAGTTGATTCATGATGCTCATGTTTATATTACTTGACTGGATCCTTTCTATGTTGGGAAAAATTGCTTGATGCTTGAATAGAAGGATAGATGCTTTTGCACTGAATACTTAAATAATCTCTAATAAACTTTGTACGGTTTCATGTCTCTAAAAGCATCATTCATGAAAGGTTTTGGCTTGTTGATCCATCTTGTTTATTCATTGCTTTCTTAATATCAAATATAGACAATTGTTTTGAATCATTTGATCTCAGTTCACATGCTTTACGTAACTATTTGATTAAGATTGTGTTGGTGGCATGTCACCTCAAAAATTATTTTTTGTTATCACTTACCTACTCGAGGACGAGTAGGAGTTAAGCTTGGGGATGCTGATATGTCTCAAACGTATCTATAATTTTTGATTGTTCCATGCTTGTTTTATCCCATTGCTACTGGTTTTTATAAAAGTTTTACATCATTTTAGGGCATTTTCCCGGACTAACCTATTTACAAGATGCCCAGTGCCAGTTTCTGTTTTCTGCTATTTTTTTGTTTCAGAAAAGTTGTTAAAGAAATATTCTCGAAAAGACCCCAAAATCCACGGAGGCTAGTTTTTGCCCGGAATAAAGACGGTGCCCAAAAATCAGCCAGAGGGGGACCACCAATCGATGGGGGCGACTGGAGGGCGCGGGTGGGCCCCCTGTCGCGCCCTCAACTCGCCTGCTCGACCTGGCCATCCTCTCGGCCCCCCTCTTCGCCTATTTATTGCCTCTGACCTAAAAACATCGGGGTGGCGATTATTTTCCACAAAACAGATATAGAGACACCGCCACCTCGAAAGTACAATCTAGGGTTTCTGGAGCCCTGCTCCGGCACCCTGCCGGAAGGGGGAATCGTCACCGGAGGCTTCTTCATCGCCATGATTGCCTCCGAGGTGATGCGTGAGTAGTTCATCCTTGGACTACGGGTCCATAGCAGTAGCTAGATGGTTGTCTCTCCTCCTTGTGCTACCATGTTTACATCTTGTGAGCTACCCTACATGATCAACATCACCGTTATGTAATTGTTACATGTTGTGTTTGCTAGGATCCGATGAATTGTGAAGTTATGATCAGATTGTTCATGTTTCTTATATGATTTAGTTATCTTTATGGTACTGATGTTCTAGTGTGTTCTTGCATGCTCTCCGATATATGTGATTGCTTTGGCAAGTAGTTGTGTGTGTCTCCAAGAGAGGGTTTTGTGCATGATAGTAGGTTCATGTCTCCTTCGTGTTTGGGCTCGAGTGACAGCAACGACTAATACCAAGGATGTACTGTTGCTACTAGGGGTAAAACAGCGGTGTTTGTATCAATTTATGATTATGAATATTGCTTACATTATGTACGGTGCTTAATGCAATTGTTCGTTGCCTCGTGCAACTTAATTCACAAGAGGCCATTGCTGGATAGCGGTTTTCTGGGAGGATTCTTAGTAGTAGATGCAGCTGGATGGCGGTCTATTTATGTTTAACGTAATGCCTACATGACTAGTGCACTGAACTTTCTTTGTCATAATAGCATTGTTATGCCCTCATGATTTGTTAATTGCCCAGCTTAATTTGTTCACCCAACATGTTTATTGTTTTATGGAGAGACACCACTAGTGAAACTATGGCCCCCGGTCCATTCTTTTACATTGATTACAACCTCGTTTACTTGCTTTTCATCATCACTTGCTTGCTGGTCCGTTTACTTTCATCATTATTTTCCGAACCATACGTTTAACTCTCGTTGTTAACGGCAAGACGGGAAGATTGACAACCTTCCTGGAAAGTTGGGGACAAAGGGAATTTTGCGTTTTGTGTGTAGGTCCACGCCCGTCAACATCCAATTTCTGGCGCTTAGCTGGAGATATTGAAGTCCTACTGGTTCGATAAACCTTGGTCTCAACACTGAGGGAAATTTGCCGCTGTGCTGCATCATACCTTCCTCTTGGGGTTCCCCAACGGGTGTGTGTGATTCACGCCATCAGCAACCTTCTTAATGAATAACTGAATATAAGGGCAAAAGGCTAGAACCCTCCTCTCCATCACTCCTGCATATATCTCCTCATACAGAAATCCATGACATCGATAGCTTTGGTGTTGCAAGGGCGAGTATAATAGACAAGGTTGATATGAGTGCCCCGGATAGCTGTATAGTCTCCTACCTTGTTTGCAATGGTGTCTCGAAGCAAACCTGCCAACTGACGGTAATAGGGATACATGCATGTCAGAAAGCCGAAGTTAGCATGGGCCTGCTAGGGGTAGGCAAAAGCAATGTCCTCCTTGGTGCATGGGTCATCCTCATGGACCTGGTGCCCAACATTCAGCTCATAGCCAAGAGCTTCAGGAAAGCTAGCCAAGTTATTAGTGATCCTCTGAAAACCACTCATCCAAGTAATAGACCTGGCCTTGTTATGGTGAAAATATGTTGTGCAATAGAACTGACGAATAAGCTCGGGAGCGAAGTCACACTGAATCTGCACAAACCTCCAAAGGTTCATCTTCTGCAACATATCCTTGATCATGGGAAAATACTTATCCTTGTGTTGATTATACCACTCCACATTGAGAGGCCTTGGCTTAATCCACTTCTTCTTGGGGTCCATGGCATCATATACTTGCTGCATCATCATGTGCCGTGTGAGAGTCCAGAACATGGGATTAGACTCATTTGTCCTCTCAAGGAACCGATAGGTGTTTTCTCTCCTTAAGGTGTGCCAAGCTTCCTTCGTGATCTTTAAGTTCTTGGTGGGGACTCTCTCACCCAAATCTTCTCCATTATGATCTTCTTCTTCCCGTTGATCTTGGCCTTCAGCCTCAACCTCTTCTTCATCCTCATTGTCATCCTCGTCCTCATCCTCTTCACTTTCATCAACAATCTCATCTTCAACAGGCCTCTTACCGCTATCACGAGAGGAACCACCACAGAGAGAGGTGGACCTCTTGGTACCACTACTAAAGAATAGCTTACCGCCGGCGCACCAAAATGGCTTATCCCCGGCGGTTTCCAAACCGCCGGCGACCATATCGCCGGTGGTAATAGCCTACCGCCGGCGGTTTGGAAACCGCCGGGAGTAAACCAACTTAGCACCGGCGCCCTGCCCAAACCGCCGAGGGTATTTTGTTACCGCCGGCTGTTTACCTTCCACCGGGGGTAAATTTTTTACCACTGGCGCATTGCAAACCGCGGGTGATAAATAAATCAGGAAACAAAAAAAAATAGGATGCATTAAAATTGAAATACTCTAACAAGCCGATCCATACATTAAAAAATATAGGATACATTAAAATTGAAATACTATAACAAGCCGATCGCGAATGCAACATCTGTACCACGGGCCGATCGCGAATGCAACATTTGCACGCGACAGTTCTAGTAGCTAGTTATAAATTTGAGGAGAGGGGGGAGGGGTCATAGACGCGACGACGACGCATTAGGTCCTCCACCACGGGCTCCTCCTCCAGGTCCTCCTCCACGGATGTAGTGTCGAACATCTGTACCAACAAAACCAAATCGTAACCAACGTAAGAAAAAAGCACTGCTGCTCAAAGAATGAACGAACCACACAATGTAAAGTGTCAAACATCTGTACCAACAAATATTACATGATGACAAGCTTCCAATAATATGAACGAAGAGAAAGGAATACATAGAAGAAAGAAAAAGCTTCCTGATCACAGTCCGGAATGTATGCATCAAGTATACATGGAATTAAATCGATGAAAATACAGAGAAGCTGATTACTGTTTAGTTGGTTGCTAGCTAATAACGACAACGTATCTACCTACCTAGCAGCAATGCATATACATATCTACGTTGTAGTAGTGGCATACCTTTCTTTGAGTATGAGGTATCAGACCAGCCTAATACACATATGGGATGCATTTCCCTACCGCAGAAACAGAAACATCAAGGTGCAACCTGCAAGGTAAACATAAGCACAATATTTCTAGTTAGTATTTCGTCAGTCATTTTACCAGCCTAATATGAGGTATCAGACCAGCCTAATACACATTTGAGTTAGTATTTCGTCAGTCCATGCAATTGACATCTACATGGATCACATATATGTAGCAAATACTAATGAACGATAGTAAGAGTGCACACGGATAACATCAGAGGCGGAGCTACAACAACAATAATTATCATGAAGCATTAACTGAACCACTCTCTCATTTTTTTGACATGAACATGAAACTGCACTGTATCTAGATAAGCATACACACAAGGTGCCTAAGTTTACTTTCTTAGTTCAGAGGTATAACGTGTGTACTGCCTTTAGTACATCATATTTTTAAGTATTAGCTTCAGCCAATAAAAGATTTTATCTTAACAGATAGGTAAAACAAAAAGACATGCTTATAGTCATGCCAATAGACACCACGCTGAAGCTAAAAAAGAGGGTTCAGTTTTTTTCAATGCATTAAGCATTCAGACTAAAACAACTAGCAATCAAATCAACAACTTAACCATGGCAGGACAGACAAAAACAACAAGCACTAATAAATCATTATATTCCTAGCCTCAGATCATATCATCACAATCACATCAAAATTGTATAAGAATTGAACAAGCAAATCAAAGTTCGTTTACAAGCAATATGGGAAATTAATCTTAGTGTAAATTCAAATTCCATAGCTTGCAAATGGGAAAACAACTATGTGTGTACTTATGCAATGTAACATATAGAATAAACAAGCAAAACGTCATCGCAGGAACATCCACATCACAAAATGATGGAAGAACATTACTAACTATGTTCAAATGTTTGCCTGTTTGCAAACAGAGCTTAATAACCTGCATCACCCTATAAACCTGAACACCATTTGCTCATAAAGCTGACAGATTCAGTATTGTGAGTTGTGACAAGTTAAATCACATCAGGACCATCATTGTGCAAACAAAGTAATCACGAAGTTGCTCATAACACTTTCAATGCTTCAATATTCAGTGGATAATTGCAGAGGGGGAATATGACCTTTTGCAGGGCGCTGTCATGGTTGTGGTCGAGGACGTCTCCCTCAAGCTGGGGCTCGACGAGCTACTCGTCGAGCATGCCCAGGTCGTCCGCCTCTTTACCTTGTGCGAGGAAGGGCAGCACCCCGCTGCAACCCTCTGCCCCCCACCACGAGCAGCCCGCCGTGGCTGCTGCCGTCGGAGGCAAGCATGACGCAGCAGCTCCGGACGACATCCTCTGCTAGGCCGTGCCAGCGAGCACACACCAGCAACAGCTGGGGGAGGCCAGTCTTGACCCCCTCCTCATTTTCTGCAGGGGAACGAACTTGAGAAAGCCAAATCGAGATCTAAATTTGTGGAGACGAGATCTGGAGCTTACCATGGCTGAAGAGGCTGACCCGGACGCCACGGAAGAGATCCAGCGCCGCCGCTGATGCTGCTGCTTGGGCCCTGCCGTCGGCATGGCCGGTCGCGGCTGGTGCAGCTCCATCCGAGCGAGGGCCACGCCTTGCTCTGGGCGTCTTCGTTGGCGAAGGCCAGCACCGGCGGAGGCCCGTGTCGCTGGTCTGGCCTGCTATCTTCTAAGGTTTCGCGGCGGCGCAGGGAATCATGCAGGACTGTGGGAGGAGCAGCCTGTGGTGTGGTAGGGGAGAAGGAGTGGAGGGGCGGCGAGGGAGGGGGGCGGCGCTGGTGTTCGGGAGGGGCGGCGGCGTGCGAGCTGCTGTGTGGTGTGCTGTGTGCGTGCGTGAAGATATAAGGGACTTAACCCTACACTACAAATATAGCGCCGGCGGAAATCACTAGAAAAAGGGTTACCTTTGCAAAGGGAACTCCACCATCCTTCTAATTGTGACAAGTGTCGGTTTCTCCTCACATGTTTTAATTTTGGTTGTCTGCATGTTTGCCATGTGTCGCAATAAGATTGAAAGTGGGAGTATGAGAGAGAAAGGGAGGGCATGCACATACGTGGCCCTTTTTCCCTTTTATTTTTCAAATCCAGATTTTAAAAATGAAATATCTTGAGAACGGGTTATCCAAATTACGAACCGTTTTCACTTTTGAGTTCCTCGCGTCGAGATCTTCAAAACTAGATCCCATGTTGATAGATTTCGATGAACTTTTTTTTTATACAGCCGGTTATGTATAGTTGTACAACCTGTGTCTGTGTAGTTGTACAACCTGCGTTTGTACAAACTGTGTTTGCGTAGTTGTACAACATGTGCCTATATAGTTGTACAATCTGTGTCTGTACAATTTGTGCCTGTCTAGTTGTACAACCTGTGTCTGTTCAACCTGTGTCTGTGTAGTTATACAACCTATATCTGTGTAGTTGTACAACATGTGTCTCTTTAATTGTACAACTTGTATCTGTGTACTTTGTACTCGCTATTCTGCATACTTTGTACATCATCTTCTGTCTGTTCTATACATTTAGTTCTGTGTAGTTTGTACAACTTCTTTCAGCATCGTGTACATCCAACCACAACATTTACTTACATGTAGTAGCAAGTACATCCAGCAGCGACGGCGGCGTGTACACGCGGGGTCTCACTGTACGCATCCGCCTAGACGCA
This sequence comes from Poa pratensis, assembly GCA_947311845.1. Lineage (NCBI taxonomy): Eukaryota > Viridiplantae > Streptophyta > Magnoliopsida > Poales > Poaceae > Poa > Poa pratensis. The sequence goes on from CAMZMU010000118.1 coordinate 6,315,220, forward strand.
TGTATGCGACGGCCACTATCCGGCCGCATACGTGCGGGACGCAAAGCGACCGGGGCACTGGCGGCTTCGCGTTGTACGCCGATCACGCATGCATATACAGGCTCCGGTCCGTCTCAGCCATACGTGACGCTGGGGGCTTTGTACGTGACTTCGTTCGCGTACGTGACGCGCGGCCGGAGAGGTCGTAACCAAATTTGATTTCGCTAGCATCGAGCCTGCCAGCCCACCACGTGGCGTCCTTTAGTACTCCTATTTTTCCCTTTGCAAAGGGAAGTCTTTTATTAGTGGCACCCAGCGCCGGCGGTTTAGATTTTACCGCCGGGGGTATTTTTTTTACCTGGCTCGGCCCATCCAGGCCCACCTATCCCCGGCGAGCTCGTTTACCAGACGCCGGCGGTAAGTGCCGTTACCCCGGCGGTTCCGAATCCTCCCGCCAGTGGTAATTTTAGGCCCAACCGGGGACCGCGGCCCAAGTTACCCCCGGCGGCTCATATAGCGTCCCGCCGGCGCTAAGTCACTTATCCCCGGCGAGCCAGGCCCAAACCGCTGGCGGTAAAGGCTGCCCGGCCCATCTGGCCTTACCCCCGGCGACAAAAATTCTTTCCTGCCTGCGGTAACATGTGCTGCTATAAGCGTTTTCCTATTAGTGTACGACCATGTGAGGTGGCTCCAGTGGCAAAGGCTTCTTTGCAACTCTAGATGGATTGGTCCTTACATCGTGCACTGCCTTCGTTCTTCCTTCAGACCACTTTCGGTTTTGTTCGTGAAAAGCAAGCCTCTCATCGTTATCCCCTGTGAAAAAGAATTAAGGTACGAGCATAGATAAGCACACATGCCATAGACAGAATCTTGCCAAAGAATTGCAATGAACAGATGTGCAAAATCCAAAGAATTATAGTGCTCGGTACACAGTCCGGTATAATACCGGACAGATCGGTACATAGGCCAGTATGAACCTCGGTATATACCGAACCTCATACCGAGCTGTACATAGGAGCATGGTAAGATCTGGAAATTGAGTAAACACATCTACTCATTACAACGAATAGGAATGGGAGCCCATGAATCTCATGTATGAACTCCTAGGCACATGATCTAACCTGAAAAACCTCAACTTCCCATGGATTTGGAGCAAATAGGGAAAGAGAGAAGGGGAGAGGGATACCGGAAGACATTGGAGCAAATCCTTCAGTGGAGGGCTCCCAAATGGTCCAATGAGCAAGGAGGGCACCCGATCTTGAGATCCCGTCGGTGGAGACCTCACCGGAGGTGGAGGAGAGGTGGTGGTGGTGGAGTAGGGCAGGCCTAGGTTGAAGGGGGGGGGGAATATGGTGGATGTTATGAGGAGATACCCCTTTGGCCTGATCTTATCCAGTCGAAAAATTGCCTCCCGATATGAGGTCCGGTGCGTACCGGGCGGCTTGGTACATACCAGACGACGTACCGAGTTTACTCCAGCAGGTACAAGGCTACTGTATCCTGCCCGAAAGCAGCTCGGTAAATGTTCGGTATTATACCGGGCTGCTCGGTGTCAAGTCCAGTATATACCGGGCTCAATATCAGGCCACCAGAAATCCCCCAAAATGAAAGTTTCAAGAATAGAATGTGCTTGGAGATGAATAGAAGGGTGTAGATGTACATCAAAGATACTAGCTGAGATGATTATAATATTCTAGGCATGCCCATTGGATAAAAATTCATGCAAAGCTACAATAGACATGATTTGAACTAGGGAACAACAAAGGACTTCAATTAAGATTTTGCAAAAGACCAAATGAAGACCAAAACACAAGATATGATCATGAATACCAACATAACCTCAAAAGATATCAAATATGCATATAAGAGGCAAATAAGAACCAACCTCCCATAATGGGAGGGCGGTGGCCATAGCCACCATGTTTGAGCACACATGGCTTGACACCGCGAAGATATAGATCTTGGGTCCAAAACCAATGCACATCTTTGAAGCACATTTGTCACATAAGTGACTATGATGCAAGATTTATCTATTTGCGCATAATAGAAAGAGTGTTGATCGATGAATTGAACTACAGTCCCCCTATGTCCATGCTTACAACTAGACAAGATAGATATTGACTGTGGGGTGTGTGCAAGACTTTCCATCTCAAGTTGCTAGAGTCCATGATATTTAGCTCATGCCTCAAAGCTTGGAATCTAGCTTCATTAAGGGGCTTCATGAAGATATCCGCCAATTGCTTCTTGGTTCCGTCATGAGAGAGAACAATATCGCAACGGTTCACATGCTCTCGAATGAAGTGATGACGAATCTCAATAAGATTCATCTTACTATGTTGCACGGGGTTGTGGGCGATCTTGATAGCACTCTCATTATAACATAGAAGAGGCACTTTGTCACAAGTGACACTGAAATCCTTTAAAGTTTGCCTCATCCATAACAATTGAGCACAACAACTTGTGGCGGCGACATACTCGGCTTCGGTGGTGGAGAGAGAAACACAATTTTACTTCTTTGAAGACCAACTCACCAATGACCTTCCAAGGAAGTGACATGCACTAGAGGTAGACTTGCGATCCACCTTATCACCGGCCCAATCCAATTCTGAGTACCCGATAAGCTTGACGCTTGACCCCTTGGGATACCAAAGTCCAAAGTTTGGGGTATCAACTAAATATCAAAAGACTCGTTTGACCGCCACCAAGTGACTCTCCTTAAGAGCGGATTGAAATCTTGCACACATACCCACACTCAACATGATATCCGGTCTAGATACACAAAGGTATGGCAAGGATCCAATCATAGAGCGACATACCTTTTGATCCACCGCTTTACCATTGGGATCAAGATCAAGTTGGCAATTGGCAGGCATTGGGGTCTTGGCTCCCTTGGCGTCATCCAACTTGAATCTCTTGAGCATGTCCTTGGTGTATTTTTCTTGACTGATGAATGTTCCTCCTCTTTCTTGCTTGATCTCGAATCTAAGGAAGAAGTTCAACTCACCCATCATGGACATCTCGTACCTACTTGTCATTAACTACGAGAACTCATCACTAAAAGTTTTGTTGTTGGAACCAAAGATGATGTCGTCCACATATAGTTGGCATACACAGAACTCTCCATTAACCCTCTTTGTAAAAAGAGTGATATCGATTAGCCCAATTTCAAACCCTCGATCGACTAGAAAATCCCTAAGGTGCTCATACCAAGCACGCAGAGCTTGCTTGAGTCCATAGAGCGTCTTATGGAGTTTATAGACGTGCTTGGGGAATTTGGGATTTATTGTGGGTCATACGAAAAACCACATTTTTTCTCTTCCATAGAGAATTCTGCAGTCAATTTGCCCACAACTTCTCTAGGAATGTTTTTTGGGTTCCCTACACCTGTAGATATAGTAGAAACCTCAGGGTGTCCAACAAGTTCTTTATCACCTTCAATATGACCTTCATCTTGACCAAGAGAGGTGATCTTGTTTTTCCTACATCTCCCATTGGTTTTAGCATGTAAATATTTAGTATTTGAGTATCCTTCAAGGAATTCTTAATTTTAGCTCTCTTCTTCAACTTCATATCCTCTTGTTTCATAAGCATGTCTAACTTTGCTATCAATTCTTTCTGTTCCTACCTCATATCAACACTCAAACCATTTTATCTCAAGATCCTATCCATTTTTTTCAAAAGAAGGATCATGTTTATTATTTCCCCAAGTATATTGCCTACCACTCATATCAAATTCCATAAGCCCTGCTTGTTCTAGAATTGCATTAAAAAGGAAACTCGAATGGCCATGGGAGCCTAGCTTGTTTATTTTCTGAAGCTTTTATGAAAATATTAAAATCTTCTCCAATCAAAATTGGGCTAACACATATTTGAAGAGTTCAATAAAGTTCATCCAGGAAAGAGTAGCTTTCCTTGCAGGTGGAGCCTCTCCGTAGACCAACACTAGATCCCAAATAAATCTAGTCTTAGCATCCTAAACTGCCATTGTAATATGGTAGTCCCCATCATCCTAAGATATCACATCAATAGCAGCATAATTAACCTTGAACAATAATCCTCCAGACCCCCCCCACCCTAGAAGGGGTGTGATACCAATGAAATTCCTGAATGCACATATTTTATGCAGGTCAATTAAGGAATTATTTTGCCACATAGTCTCCTGTAAAACCAAAAAATCAACCCCCTTATCCATCACAAGTTCTCTCAAAAATCTCTGCTTAACATCACTATCAAAACCTCTCATATTCCCAAAATACCCCTCTCGTCTCTAAACATAGGACAAAACGTCTACTTTCTCTTTTACTTCTTAATAGATTTATTTGGTCCTTTGATAACAAAACAGGTCTCCCATTCAACTGTTGTGCTGACATATTTTTTCTTATTTTTCCTTTCTAAAAAAATTAGTCTAAGATGATTCCAGTTTTTTTCTTCCATTTCATTGTCACTTTTTTCTTCATCAGAAATAAGATCCTCTAAATCTACATCCTCAATATCAATTGTGTTTTTTCATTGCAAGCAAGAGTATCTGGTTGCTGTGAACTAGCTTGGATCATAAGATCAAGTGTAGACTACTCAATAGATTTAGTAAGATTGATATTATGATCAATCATTTCTATAGAGCAGCCTAAATCAACTCCGACATTGGATGCCATATTAGCCAAATGTTTATTTGTAGTATTCAGTAAAATAGGTATGTCTGACTTACCATAGTCATTATTAGCCGCAACTCTGTCCTTACCAAATTCTTCAACTTTGTGGTCTTCCTTCCCAATCAATCTGCTGCACCTTCTGTGTGGTGCCTCAATAGTTTTACCTTGAAACTCTACCATGGATGCCTTACCAACCTGAGTAATAAAGGACTCAGACCCATGACACAGATTATAATCAACAGGCTCGACATAGGCATAAGCTTCATCGACATTAACCCGTTCTTCTCCAAGATCACTTTCCAAATTTGCATCCCCATTAGCCCTGATTTCAGTTTCCCCGCACACCCCACTTTTTCTTTCTCAGCAGCCTTTTCTATTTGGAGCAGCACATCATGCTGCCTCTTAAATTCTCTCTCCCGACATTTCTTCATGTTCTCAATATCTTTGAGTTTATTGTCCTCCAGAGCAAGATGCACAGCCTTTCTAGCAGAAGTTTCTATTGGCGTGCGATGAAAAAAACCACAAGAGCGAACTCTTTTGTTTTGGAAATGCTAAAGTAGAAGAGGATCGATACAAACAACTTTTTTGTTGTGAGGCTGGTTCATTCCTGTTATTTATCTTGGAATTCGGATGCATTTCCATAGATTGCTCAACAAGGAATGGAAAGGGACCTAAGACCGTTTTGAGCGAAAGCTGGCATGTGTGGTAGGAAAACTCATGTCTTATAGGGCAGGGCTAACTTTAATTAGCCGTTCTCAGGAGTCTTCCAATGTTCATGTTATTCTTGTTTGAAATACCCAAGGGTCTAAGGAATAGGTTGGATTACTATAGATCCAATGTTTGCTGGCAATCTGATTAATATAAGCTTAAATGTCGACTAACGATATGGATGTCATATGCTGCTCAAAGGACCAAGGGGGGTGTCGGGGTGGAAGACCTTGAGATTAAATATAATTTTTTGTTGAGAAAATTGCTCTATAAGTTACTTACTAAGGACGGTATATTGTAAGAATTGTTGAGGAATAAGTACCTACATTGAGGTTCAGGCAAAACCTTCTGAATCACCCTTCTGGAAAGGCCTCGTGGGAGTCAAAAATGACTTTTTCCCACGCGGTTTTTTTGTGGCAGGCAATGGTCTAATTACTAGGCTTTGGGAAGATACATGGGTGGGGGACACACTGCTAGCCATGCAATATCCATGCCACTATCATATTGTGCAGTAGAAACATGTCTCTACTCTCTCCGTGATGGGACAGGTGTCATTGAATGTTGCTTTTCGGAGACCGCTACTTAGTGATAAATGTGTTAAATCTTGTTGAAAGGTTGATGATGGTCAACCTTTCACATGAATTGTACACATTTTGTTGGAAGTGAACTACTTTCGCTATCTACACAGTCAAATCCATCTTTTTTTTAGATAAAGAGTATATATTAATATCGCGGAGATACCAATTACACCCAGCCTCTGCAACAACGCAATAGCCAAAACCATTACGGATGCACACAGCCAAAAGACAATAAGAAAAAGAAATAAAAAGAAAAGTCCCGCTACAGAGTTACAGTCCTTGCAGCAGCCGCACAACCACCACCAAGACACCACCTGATGTCCAAATAAGGCCTTCAAGAAGAACAGTGCCAGGCACAACCAATTAAGGCCAGACCTTGGGTTTTCACCCTGAAGATAGTCCGACTCTCAAAACAATGTCTTCAGCAAGATCATTGCCAGGCACAACCAATTAAGGCCAGACCTTGGATTTTCACCCTGAAAGGTAGGACTTCGAACTTCACATGTGATGTTGCCCCCACTAACATGCCGCTGCTCCGCCTCCTGCAACTCCAAGCAAGTTCCTCATTGCCGCAAAGCCTCCAATCGCCATATGCTAGTCCTTTAATCTCAGCTTTCATGACATTCCCCGCCTATGACTACACCATGGATTTGCCCATGATGGCACAGACACAGAGCTTCACGCCGCTCCCTCCGGTGCGACCGAATCCCTCCGATCCAGCAATCTCTAGGATTTAGCCCATGAAAGATCACCGGCGGAGCCTTCCGAAACTCGACACTCATGCCAGATCTTCGTCTTCTCGTGATTTGGGACTACCACCTTTATTCAAGCCAAGCAAGAAGCCCCCTCGCCTGCCGCCGGCAACCTGCGGAATCTGCCTCACCGAGCAACCGAGGGCCAAGACCATCGGTGCGTAAGGAGCGGCAACGCAGGGACGATCCACCACCGGAGCCGGCCGAGACACCGCGGACAGGAGATGGGCAGGCGACAGGAGCGAACACTGACCACCCCAGCCCAACCACCGCCGCCAGTCAAGCGCCGCCGATGCGGACCTCCGCCTCCACCCCGGTCAGGGGCGCCGCCCTGACCGCTGCAAGACTCCACGGCGCCCAAAACCGCCCCTGCAGATCGAGGCAACGGACGCCCGCGTCCACCCCCAGACCACCTACGGCGGCTGGGCCCGCCACCGCTGCGGCGAGGGCTGGCGGCAGCGGCGGCGATCGGATCCGACGGCGAGGGGGAGGGCTGGCGGCGTGGTGGGGAGCCCCCCGGCGGCACTCAGGGGTGCGCCGCGGGAGGGTTAGGTTAGGTGGGATTCGGACCTTATCAATGATGGGCAACTTTTCAACCACAAATATATTTGGAAATTGAAAGTCCTATTGAAGATTAAAATATTCATGTGGTGTTTAGATCAAAAAATCTTTGTGACTAAAGATAACCTGAAAAGTGGTAATTGGCAAGGCCGGACTAAATGTTACTTTTGTGGGAACGAGGACTCGATTCAACATACATTCCTTCACTTCCCTCTTTTCAAGCTATTTATGGTGATCTGTCCATATAGCTTTATATCTGCCTCCACTCAGGAGTTTTTACGAATATATTCGGAAATATGTTAGTTATGGTGATCCGTTTGGGTGTTTGTGCTTTACTTTGGGGCATTTGGAACACACGCAATCATTGTATTTTGAAAAGAACAGAAGCTATAATTTTTTGTATTTTCTCTTCTAGGCCATCTGCTGGATCGATACGTGGTCGTCACTTTGCAAGCAGGAGGAGGGGCAGGCAACCACGGGCTCTGAGTGCAACCGATGGGTGACAGTCTCTTGGGGTTTGTTCAACCTATTTGGTTGGCGGCCTACTAGTAGATTTGTGATCATGAGGTTCATTTTTCTATGTCTTTTTATTTCCCTTGGAGCAGCCATGTGAGGCATTTTATTTGTTGAACTTTATTTGACTCGGATGTTCAACTTTGGAATATTACGAACGAGTAGCATGCCACAGAATTCTGAGGTTATCCCAGCAACGATAATGATGGAGACTTCACTCAGCCAACCACGTCGAGCCACCACTGTCGATACTCCTCTACCCCTCTTTGTATTCCATATTTTGGTTATTGTATCAACATACTGATAAATACCAAATATAATTCAACGGAATTCAAATTTTTTCAAAATAATTACAACAATAATAAGATTGTTTCAAAAATTAAAGAAAATAAAAAATTGAAAAAGTTTACAAATATATTTCATAAATAGTCATAAGATTTTCAATTATATCAGTTTTACAATTAAAATAGTGTGTGAAAGTTTATGAATGAACTTCAGAAACACTCCACAAATACTTCACACTATTTTTCTTATTTTAGTCATACTTCAATCAATTTTCAAAAATATTTCACATGCATAATTTTTATAAAAGTTTGCAAAAAAATCTATAAATATCAGAAGAAATTTTTACTATTTCAATTAAATTTTAATTTTTTTGGAACATTCTGCAATCATTAATTTCAATCATATTTCAATCAATTTGGGAAATATTTGATATAGTCATTTTTATTGTTTCAAAACAGTTAACAAAATATAATTCATAAACTTTCCCATGCATTTCGGTCATACATCAAGCCATTTTAGTAACATCTTTTAAGGCTCATCTATTATATACTAAAAGCAAAATGAGGGAGTTTTTAGAGGCATTAGGTTGATACACATCATCTAAATTAATTATAGCACATAGATCTATAATATATGGCTAAGATCTTTATGAAAAGTTAGTAGTTACGTAAACAAGCTTGACGCGTTTTATTTTGTGTTGACACGTATACCACAAGACATAGCTGTGTTTGTTTTAAAAAACCAACCGTGTACAATACAAACACCTGATGGAACGGGATGGCTCAAAGAAAAAAAAATCTCGCGATACAAATATCTTGGCTGGAAACCTGATCGCTGAAAGGAAAAAAAAAACAGACGTGGTGGAAAGTGTACAGACTAGCTACCACTAGTAGAAAAGTGGCCTTAGAGGCGGACCTTTAGTTGCGGCTCGTTTCCGAACCGCGACTAGAGGTCTCGCGGCTCCGACAGATCCAACGGCTAGGACAGGTGGCGGTTTGTGCTGGAGCTTTGGTCGCGGTTGGAGCCACCAACCGCGACTAAAGGTCCTCCACCTGCGGCCGGAGCCGCGCGGGGCACGCGCGAGGACCTTTAGTCGCGGTTGGTGGCTCCAACCGCGACTAAAGGTCCCGCACAAAAAGGCCGCCTGTCCTAGCGAGGACCTTTAGTCGCGGTTGGAGCCACCAACCGCGATCAAAGGTCAGTCGCCTTCATCTTCCACCCCGAGCCAGCCTTGGCCATTTCGAGCTCGAGTTGAATCTCCATTTTCTCTCCACCGAGCTCGATTTCATCCACGATTTTTTGCACCATTTGTTAAGATTGACGGTGGTGCATCTATCCAAGGGTTAGCAACTGCAAACTCTCTCTTTCGGCGCCCGTTTCGTTGGTTGTCTAGCTCATTTAGCTCAATTCATATTTGTAGTGCTAGGTAGGTGTATGATGAAATGCCTAAGTTAGCTCATTTTGCTTATTTAGCTCAATTTTGTATTGTCAATTTGATCTTAAACTAAATTATGTTTTTGTATTTCAGTGTCACAACATTCACCTCCTCACCGTCGTCGATAGACCGTCTCGTCACCGACACCACCTAGGTGAGCTTTCTTTTTTATTTAAAAAAAATCTATGTTGTATGATTTTGTTCCATAATTATTATTTGTTTTTTTGTATAAGTTGTATAATTGTTTTATATATATATATAGTGCCATGGTTTTCACAAATACCCCCACCGGCTCTCGTCCGCTCTATTATTCGGATGTGGTATGACTTTTAATAACTATATATTTGTTTCGTTTCGCGTTTATGACAATCATGCGGACCAACTTTGACATAAATATATATTTGTCTAGGAGGTAGTTGAACCGGAAATTCCAGTGGACCCTATTGTTGAATATTTTGTGAAAGAAAACGATGATTTGAAAGCTAAATTAAAAATAAGTGAAGATCTCCGCAAAGAAGAGAAGAAGGAATTGGAGGTTAAGCTTGTCAACATCATCGATGAACACCAGTTCAAGCTTGCCGACGTCGTCGATGCTTACGAGATCAAGTTGGATGGGATGCGCTCGAAGCTTGCCGACGTCGTTAATGCTTACGAGATCAAGTTGGATGCGATGCGCTTGAAGCTTAAAAAAATTAGAAGATATGCCATTAGTCAAGAGGCTTGGTATCATTATGCTGTTGGTTCAATAGTTACCTTAGTTGCGATTCTGATCGCATTTGTTGTTGGACTTAAATTTTTTAAATAGTTCAATGTTAGTTTAAATTAATGGATATTTAATGCTACAATGTATTACATTTGTCGCCACTCTACTTTGCTTGAATTATTATGGTCACTTATCTATTCATTACTGGCATGCATAATTTTTTTGATATACTTATATAATGCAGATGAGACGTCAATGGATGTACGGTGACCGAGTTTGTGCCGAATTCATTACTGGCATGCATAATTTTCTCCATGTGGCTGAGACAAGCAAGCGAAAGGATGGTTTTATGTGTTGTCCATGCAGTCTCTGTATGAATAAGTATACATACTCTTCCACAGACAGGCTTCACGAACACCTGTTGCGAAATGGTTTCATGCTTGGTTATTATTGTTGGACCAAGCATGGAGAAAGAGGGGTTATAATGGAAGAGAATGAAGAAGAGGAGGATAATGACAACTATCCTCTGTTCAATGAACACGCTGATACTACAATGGGGGAAGACGAAGTTGAAGAGGATGCCATCTTTGATGAGCCCGACGATGATCTTCGTCAGGCCATTCATGATGCACAAATGGACTGTGGAAGTGAAAACGAGAGGTTGAAGTTGGAGCGCATGTTAGCCGATCACAGCAAATTGTTGTACCCAACTTGTACAGATGGCCAGAAAAAGCTCGGTACGATACTGGAAATGCTACAATGGAAGGCAGAGAGTGGTACTACCGACAAGCACTTTGAAAGTTTGCTGAAAATAGTTAAGAAGATGCTTCCAAATGAAAACGAATTGCCCTCTAGTACGTATGAAGCAAAGAAGGTTGTCTGCCCTCTAGGATTAGAGGTGCAGAAGATACATGCATGCATTAATGACTGCATCCTCTACCGCGGCGAGCACGAAAATTTAAATGCTTGTCCTGTATGCGGTGCATTGCGGTTTAAGATTGGGCGAGATGACCCAGGTGAAGTTGAGGGCGAGCAAGGTTGTCCAAGGAAGAGGATTCCTGCCAAGGTGATGTGGTATGCTCCTATAATACCACGTCTGAAACGTTTGTTCCAAAACAAAGAGCATGCCAAGTTGTTGCGCTGGCACAAAGAAGAACGTAAAAAAGACATGATGATGAGACACCCCGCTGATGGGTCCCAGTGGAGAAAAATCGACAGAGTGTTCCCGAAATTTTCGGATGACGCTAGGAACTTAAGATTTGGTCTAAGTACAGATGGATTTAATCCATTTGGAGAGCAGAGCTCCAGTCATAGCACTTGGCCTGTGACTCTATGTATATATAACCTTCCTCCCTGGTTGTGCATGAAGCGGAAGTTCATTATGATGCCAGTGCTCATCCAAGGCCCGAAGCAACCTGGCAACGACATTGACGTGTATCTGAGGCCATTGGTGGAAGAACTTTTACAGCTGTGGAGTGATGAAGGTGTGCGTGTGTGGGATGAGCACGAGCAAACGGAATTTGATCTACGAGCGCTCTTGTTTGTAACCATCAATGATTGGCCTGCTCTTAGTAACATCTCAGGACAGTCAAACAAGGGATACAATGCATGTACGCATTGTTTAGGTGAGACTCAAGGTAAACATATAGGTAACAAGATTGTGTACCTGGGCCATCGTCGATGGCTTGTACCGAGGCATGCAGGAAGAAAGGAAGGCCGACATTACAAAGGTGAGGAAGATATTCGGCGGAAGCCTACTCGACCTTCTAGTTCTGTTATACATGATATGGTCAAGGATTTAAAAGTAATATTTGGGAAGGGTGCTGGAGCACTATCTGTTCCGAATGACGCTCAGAACCACGTTCCCATGTGGAAGAAGAAATCTATATTTTGGGAGCTGCCCTATTGGATAATGCTAGAGGTTCACTCTGCAATCGACGTGATGCACGTGACAAAAAATCTTTGCTTGAACCTGCTTAACTTGTTGGGCGTGTATGGAAAGTCAAAAGATACACCGGAAGCAAGACAGGCCCATCGACGTATGCATTCACGAGACGACGATCATTCTGATAATCATCAAGGTCCTGCGAGCTATGCTCTTACGAAAGAAGAGAAGAAAATATTTTTTGAATGTCTTCGCAGTATGAAGGTTCCATCTGGCTTCTCGTCGAATATAAAGGGAATAATAAACATGGCAAAGCAAAAATTTCAGAACCTGAAGTCTCATGACTGTCACGTGATTATGACACAATTACTTCCGGTTGCATTGAGGGGACTTCTAAAAGAAAATGTTCGAGTACCCATTGTGAAGCTATGTGCATTCCTGAATGCAATTTCTCAGAAGGTTATCAATCCACTTACTCTAAAAGATTTAGAGAATGATGTGGTCCAATGTCTTGTCAGCTTCGAGTTGGTGTTCCCACCAACCTTCTTCAATATTATGACGCACCTTCTAGTTCACCTGGTGGAAGAGATACGTGTTCTCGGTCCTGTATTTCTACACAACATGTTCCCCTTCGAGAGGTTTATGGGAGTCTTAAAGAAATACGTTCATAACCGTGCTAGGCCAGAAGGAAGCATCTCCAAGGGCTATGGAACTGAGGAGGTCATTGAGTTTTGTATTGAATTTATTCCTCATCAGAGACGTCTTGCCACTGGTTGCCCAAAGATACCTCTCCGAGTGACGCTAGAATGTTTTGTGTTTGAGTGCCACTTCGATCCAAGCAGCGGCAAGACGTCTCTGATGATCTACAGCCGTCCGGCAACACATCTCTGATGATCTGCAACCGTTTGGAACGGTCGCAGGTCATCAGAGACGTCTTGCTGCTGGTTGCCCAAAGATGCCTCTCCGAGTGACGCTGGAATGTTTTGTGTGAGTGAGTAACCTGTCTGAGGAGGGCGGCTATATATATTGTACGTGTGCTTCTTTAGTCCCGGTTGGTAACACCAACCGGGTCATGTGGCTCACGAAGTGGTCATGATACTGCTGATCCAATAGCTCACAATCCCTCAAAAGAAACACACCCCTGATCCAACGGCTCACAAGCGCTCAAAAGAAACACACGATCCGTGTGCTTCTTTAGTCCCGGTTGGTAACACCAACCGGGACTAAAGACGGGCTTTGCGGTCACGACACGTGTCCTCCCCCAGCGCTTCCCTGGGCACGTGTCCTCCCCCAGCGCTGCCCTGGAGGTCTTTATATATTGTCGCTGACGTGGTAAACCCTAATCCACCATTCCTAGCCACGAACGCATCGTCTCCACGAGATGGATCCGCCACGCCCGCCGCAGCGCCTTCTGGACGAGGTCGAGCGTGCTCGGCAGAGCGCGCTTGGGCGCAACCGCGGGAGTCTATCCCGCTGTATGCCCACGAGCCCGGCGTGGAGAGGAATGCCCAGCTACCGGCCTCCTGCTCCACCAGGTGCCGCCGCACCTCCACCTGGCGGCGCTGCACCTCCACCAGGCGCCGCCGCTCCTCCCGCGGAGGAGGAGGAGGACGACGACTTCGACTGGAGCGACGACGGGGAAGAAGGTTGTGGGTTGCAGATACAGGAGGCCATGGAAGCCTCCTTCCAGTCTATCCGCGACTACCCTGTCCAGCGAGGCAAGACTTCCTACCAGCTCAAGGCGAAGGAGGCTTCCGATCTAGATTGGGCGCTGAAAGACTCATCCGCCGCAAACGTGCGCGCGAGAACCGGGCGGCCGCCCACGGGGCTGGCTCCTCCCGCCGTTCCCCCTAATCCTACGGCCTTCGAGCCAGCAAGTCCGTTTATGTAGAATAATGTTGGTGATGTTGGATCAGGGGTGTGTTTCTTTCAAGCGCTTGTGAGACGTTGTATCATGTGTAATAATGTATTAAACCTTTTATGTAATGCATTAAGATAAATGAATTAATAATTTTTATCTGCTTTCTTCTGCATTTTACAACACCAAACATTCATCTTACAAATATGTGATAGTTTGCTCTAAAATTGTTACAAAAATAATTTTAGGGTACACAGCAAAAAGAAAAAAGAAACAGCAAAAAATGTAAAAAAGCCCAATAGTCGCGGTTGCAGCAAACAACCGCGACTAAAGGCCCCCCGGGCTTGGCGCCAGAATTTGGGCGGCCCAGGTCGACCTTTGGTCGCGGTTGTTGGCTGCAACCGCGACTAAAGGGTCTTTGGTCGCGGCTGCAGCCAACAACCGCGACCAAAGGTCGATTCCGCGCGGTTTAGTGGGGGAGTTTGCGGAAGTTTTTGCAAACTCCCCCAAATCGAAGCACAACGCCTCCGGGCTCCCACAACGCACAACGCCGGCGAAGCCCTGCTCCGGCCAGCCGCCGCGCCCGCACGCCGGTGCCCATCTCCGCCGCGCCGTGGTGCCCCTCCAGCAGCCGCGCCCCCACGCGCGCGCGCCCTCCCCGGCCCCTGCCTCCGCCGCGGTGCCCCCTCCAGCCGCCGCGCCCCAACGCCGGTGCCCATCTCCGCCGCCGTGGTGCCCCTCCAGCCTTCACGCCCCCACGCCGCGCGCCCCTCCCCTGCCTCGCGCGTGCCGCCGCCGGTAGGTCTTCCCCACGCCGCGTGCCTCCCCTGTACTTAGTTAGGTTAATTTAGTTAGGTTAATTTAGTTAGGTTAATTTAGTTAGTTTAATTTAGTTAGGTTAATTTAGTTAGATCAATATAGTTAGTTTAACTTAGTTAGGTTAATTTAGTTAGGTTGATTTAGTTAGGTTAATTTAGTTAGATCAATATAGTTAGTTTAATTTAGTTAGGTTAATTTAGGTTAATTATTTGTCAAGTTAGTTAGGTCAATTTACTTAGGTTGATTTAGTTAGATCAATATAGTTAGAAATCATTTTATTAGTATATCATAAGTTAGTTAGGTCAATTTACTTAGGTTAATTTATTAGTATATATACTTTGTAACTTTTTGTAATTAGGATATCAATATAGGTAGAAATCATTAACTTTTTGTAATTTATTAGTATATCAATATAGGTAGAAATCATTAAGTTACTTAGGATTTAAATTTGTAATTGTTTATCATATATACTTTGTAACTTTTTGTATCAAATTTGTTAAATTTGTTATTGTTTTTGTCATACTTTGTATCAAGCACATGTGGATACTTTGTATCATAATTTGTTAAATTTGTATCAAGCACTTTGATACTTTGTATCAAATTATTGTTTATCATAATTTGTTAAATTTATTGCGTGTAGGAACATTCAGCTATGGATCACCCTTTAATTGTGTGAGACGAGGAAGGAGAAAACTTATTCATGCAGGATATTTTTGAGCATCGCGATGCAAATGCTGTCGGTGGAGAAGGCGCCGTCGATGATCGAAACGAAGATTTTGAGCAATTTGCATCACAATTTTTAAACCCGTCTGGTGCGGGTATTTTAGAGGAAGAAGAAATAACAGCCTCCACCTCGAACACCCTCCACCTCGAGGTTTATATATGAATTCTATATTTGCTTGAACACAAAATGCATTAACTGATTTGTATTGCACTTATTAACGCATTATATTTCTTACTTTAGGCGTCCACCTTGCATAAAAAGGCTAAGAATCAAGCTCCTCGAGGCCCAGCGAAAAGAATGACTGGCGAAGATGCAAAGTTACCAATCTATAAAATTGATGTAGATGGCGATCCGGTGGAACCGATAGAGAACCGCAGAAAATATATTAGTCAAGCTGGAGTTATTGTTAGGGACGAGGTCCCGATCTACATAGCAGAATGGCTTAAGCCAGCAGGCGGTGCCGAGGATGACCCTTGCTATGTCCACCAGCATTATAAAGATTTCTGCTTTGACACACTCTTGCAGCATTTTAACCTCCCGGATGGTATTGAGCCCGCCTTGAAGTTGAAACTCAAGCACTGGACTCTCTCCAAGATGGCCGACGCCTTTCGAAAATATAAGCAAACATTATGGGCAAAATATGAAAAGGTTGATCCAGATTTCAGTCAAAAAAAACTTGTGAAGCTAAGAGATCACTGGGAAGCCTTTAAGGCGTATAAGACCTCGGTTGTGGCTGTGGCCCGATCGGAAAAAAAAAGCTAAATGCTGCGAGTAAGACACACCACCATAACTTGGGGCCAGGTGGGTACAGGTCAGCCATTCCTAAGTGGCTAGCCATGGAAGATAAACTCGTGGCTGCAGGTTTCACTCCACAGACATACAACTGGCCCGAAAGGTCCAAATTCTGGTTGTTCGCGCATGGCGCAACGTTGAACGAGGAAGTGAAGATTGTCCCGAGGGTTGAAAAATACAAGGCAACAGTAGTAGCCATGGTCCCAAAAATTTAAAATGCAATAAAGGAAGTTCTAGCAGGTACGTGGGAACCCTATAGAGAGGAAGACGAGCTGGCACGGGCCGTAGGGAAACCTGAACACTGGGGACGTTTACGAGGCTTACCCGGCGGTGCCACCTTGAAAAAACAGTATCCGCAGCACGCTGACACTTATAGAAGCCGTGCAAGAAAGAAGAAGCAGGGTGAAGAGCGGATAGCGAATTTGGAACGCCAGATGAAGCAACTCATTAATGAACGCCAGGTGCAGCAGCCCCAAGATCCTGAAGTCGTGGATGCTCGATCTCAGCTTAGAAGTAGCGTGGGTTCCACGCAACTAGAACTCGATGCTCGCTACCCCGTGGATGATATCACGGAACCGACACCATGTGAGCTACATACGCCTGTGAGCAACATATCCATGAAGGTGGCGGTCGGCTATGCTTTACCGATTGTCGACACAGCAAGCTACCATAATGGTGTCATTCATCCTGGCTATGCTGTTGTCGGGGTGGATGAAATTGTGCCGGGATCGGAATCATTGGCTCTTGAGATTCCTGGAGGTAACGGTGAGGAGGCATTGTGCGATGTCAATGGTGGTTTCGTCCAGTGGAACAAGAAATACATCAAGTTCTCAAAGCCACCGACTCAGCAAAGCCCACCCTGCCGGGGTATCGATGAGACACATCCATCTCCGGCACCGCGTGACAGGGACCCCACACCGGAAAATAATCTAGAGGACCATCTCAGTCAGCAAAGTCCATCTCCATCTCCATCTCCGGTACGGAACCCCCCACCGGAAGTGTCCGTACCGCTTAAACGGAGAAGGCGCGCGTCTTCCCCGGTCAAGAGGCGACCTGCTAAAAGGGCCACAACGCCTGATCTGAGGCAACCTTGGCAGAAGACTCTTGACCAAAACGAAGCAGCCATCGAGGAGCATAATAAATCATTGTTCGCACCGAAAGTGCCGCCGCCAACATTTACCGAGGGCTATACTGCAGCGGCTTGTCATAAAGTCATTGATAACTTATATGTCCCTACAGAGAAGCCGCCATCTGACTATGTCCGTTCTATTCAGAAGTCATATGACGAGGTGACGGCGGCGGAGGCGCCGAAGAAAGGTGAACAAGACGCAGAGTCAGTCCCGCCGCCGGCGGCAAATGAAAAACAAGCAGCACCATCGGTCCCGCCGGCGAAGGAAGCTACAAAGGCAGCACCATCGGTCCCGCCGGCGAAGGAAGCTACAAAGGCAGCACCATCGGTCCCACCGCCGCCGAAGATAGGTAAACAAGTTCCCCAGCTCGGAGAACAACCCGTACGTTCTGTCCCCCCGCTAATTGTCCCGCCACCGACGAACAAAGATAGTCGAGTTCCCCAGCGCGGAAAACAACTAGTACAATCTGACCCTAAAGAGCCGATGGTGTTTGACATAGAGGTAATCCGTCGTCTTGTCGTCGAAGCGCAAATGCCTATAGATGAATATGCTTCGAGATTGAATTTTGAGACTGCACCACCAGCTCCTCCAGTAAGAAACTTCGTTCCGGGGAAAGCTTTGGTGCAAATCAGGGGCCTTCCAACAAAAATGCGTACTCTGCATCAATGGTACATGAAAAATGCAAAGAAGACATCTGCTATCGTTCTGAAATGTAGGGAAGACGATGAGCACTTCTTAGAAGACTACAATCACACTGTTACGTTTAGCGAACTTTTTCAGCTATACAATCTGCGGGCACTCGACAAATCTATCATGAGTTCCTATTGCCTGTAAGTGATTTATTTAAGTCTTTACCTAGTCTCGTTCATTGTTTGTAATTATTCTCACTTTAATCTTTTGTGTGCTATATTATGCAGATTGAAGATGCTCGAGCTCAAACAGCTGAACCAGCATGACATTGGGTTCATTGACCCGGATAAATATAACAAGAACACACCGGATGATTTGCTAAGGGTGTTCAAGCGATACCGTGACAAAAGAACTATATATTGGCCTTACCACTTCCGGTAAGTTTTAGTGTCTTCTACACATTCTAATTTGCTCACCCGATGTTAAGTTTAACTGATGAGTTATGCATGACTGTGCCCAGCTACCACTGGATTCTTCTTGTCATTAGACATCACGAAGGACTTATTCATTCACTTGACTCATTGAGGTATCATCCTGACACTTACAGGAGTTGTTTCGACTTACTAGCAAGGTACATTCATTTCTTACCGCCTCTGTCATTCATAACTTCATGTCAAGTCATTAACGAATAACTCATTTGTGAATGTTCTTTGTCGGGCAGAGTTTGGGAAAGGTTTTGAGCGGAAGATCCTGAAGGTGGGTGGCGCCAAAAGCTGGATTGGAAGTTAAACCAAGTAAGTACTGCTACCTCTTCGTCCACACAACATTTCTCATGCATACTTCATTATTATTGACTGAAATCTATTCTTGTATAGTCTTGCATGGAGCAACCAAAGGGAACTGAGTACTGTGGATTCTTCGTTTGCGAGTATATATATGTATTAGTCACCGAGAAATGGAATATGAGAAAGGATGCAGAGTTGGCAAAAAAGCGCGAGAGGCTACCACTCGACCACCGCTTCAGAGCAATTGGTGAGGAATTGGCGGGATTTTACCTTTCAGAGGCCTTACAGGAGAAAGGAGAGTACTACGATGCTGAAAGCATGAAATCGTTAAAGTAACTTGTTGTTTTGCTTCAACTCTTGTACTACGATAACTCTTAGCGCATCAACGAACTCTTGTCTACGATCTTCAAGTATTACTTAATTTAATTGTATGTGTTATAAATATGTGCATCGACTTCATACGACACGGGAAAGTATTACTTAATAAACTGACCAGTACATACTTTATCTCCGTTTTAATTAGCCAACGTTATAAATTTAGTCAAATCAAAATATATAAATTTTGATCACAGATGTCGCAAAAAATATCGGCATTCATAATACTAAATTTGTACAATATTAAAATATATTTATGATGATTTCAAAATAAGATTTCATATTTTAGATGTTGATTTTTCTACATATTTGGTCAAACTTTATTTAAAATATATTTTATGATGATTTCAAAATAAAGTTTCATATTTTAGATGTTGATTCTTTATACATATTTGGTCAAAGTTTATTTAAAATATATTATATGATGATTTCAAAATAAAGTTGTCATATTTTAGATGTTGATTTTTTGTACATATTTGGTCAAACTTTATTTAAAATATATTTTATGATGATTTCAAAATAAATATTTCATATTTTAGATGTTGATTTTTTCTACATATTTGGTCAAACTTATAAAGTTTGAGTTTGACTGAACACTGAATGCGGGTTAACTGTGAATGTAGGGAGTTGTTTATGTGATTGAGTATGCATAAATTATAATTTTTTAAACTATCGTCATACCAATACACTCACAAAACTCTTGCATAAGTCCGGAGCCGTAGAATTTTGAAATTAATCACATTATGTACATTGTTTCTATAATTTAGTACGCATAAATGAAAATTATTTTTGTCTCGCATTAGATCAACACTCTCACGAACCACATGTGAAAGTTTAGAGTCCTAAACTTTTAATAATAATGAAGCCACAACATTAGTTGTACTATCAAATGATATCTATCACACTAAGAAACTTGCCAGCTTAATATTTACACACAGAGATGAGTCAACACATATTCTTGCAAGGATGAAAATTTCTTTACACTGAAGGAATATTCTGATTTAATGAGACACAAAGCGTCCAAACCTTTAAAATTGATGAAGATATAACATTTGTCGACACACTATCGACGAGAACATCCCATACACTATAAAATATTTTGGCTTAATGACGCAAACAGGGTAAGTCAACACAAATTTTTGCTTGATATGTTACATTTTGTATCCAAAGTGTATCAATACTACTTTTAATCCAAATACCTGAAAAGCATACACTTGATTGTAATTAATTGTTTGACGGATATTACTTGGTTTGTATAGTAGATATATTTGGACTATTGTATGTGTCTTTATCTCATGTAACAAAATCAACATAAAAGTACATGTCATTCCTATCGCACAAGTTGAATAACTATCCAATCCTTGTAGTCATTTGCATAACACAAAATATATCGATCGGGATAAAATAAGAGTCTAGAAAACTTAGAGTCTTACTTCTGTAATTTTTCTTATGATTGTATACACATGTTAACAATAAACCTAGAAGAAAATAATTTATGTTTAGCAGTATATTCATACAAATATATTGGACAAAGTTTAGCACATCATGTTTCTATTACGTTGCACATTGTGACATGGAGTATGTAAATGAGAGGAAGAAACATTGGACCAAGATAATTCACACCATTTAATGTGACCTACCTACTAAGGAGGATAGAGTGTTTTATCACTTAATTCTTATGAATGTTTGGCGGATATTGCTTCGTTTGTACGGTTGACATATTTGGACTATTGTATGTGTCTTTCTCCCGGGTAACAATATCAACATAAGGGCACATGTCATTCCATTGGCACAGTAAAATTGACGACTAATTAAGAGTCTTGAACTAAGATGTCAAAGTTGGGTACTCATTTTGCATAACACATAAACTACATGTGACCGGGTGTGTAGAACCATTGAACGAAGATCAGGTTAAGTTAAGAGTATGGAAGACATAGAATTGTACTTATGTAAATTTGACTATATATGTATAAACATGTTAACGAATATGCCTAGAATAAAATGATGTATCTTTAACATTATATTTATAAAAAAATAGTGACCAAAGCTTCGCCATGTTTATGTTTCTAAAATGTTGCACATTGTCACATGAAGTGTGTAAATGAGAGGGAAGAAAATCAGAACAAGATGACTCACATTGTTTAATTTGACATACCTATTAAGGATTACGGACTGTTTTATCTTAATGTCACGTATTATTATCAAAGATATCTAACCTTACGTATTGTCTAACTTCATGTAAAAACTATAGTTAATTTTACAAATTCAATATCACTAAAATTGGTGTTTCAACGTATGACATGATAATCATTTTCCCTCAAATTTTAGATTGCCAAAGATGTTATTCGCATACGTGATATTTCCTTACCAATACATTTGTAATAGTTGTACAAAAAATTATTTGGTGTCACATAGAGGAAATAATGTGACATCAAAGAGCCAAATTTTTGTTTCTTTAACACTTTCAGTCAACTACAGATGATGCCCTCGCATTTGCGAGGGCCACTGTGCTAGTTTCAACAATATTAAAATATTGTGAAATCTATGAAAAAATGAAATTACTATATTAGTTTACATAAATCATGGTCGTGGTCCGCCGTAGTTTTGGTCATACAAATATGATGATTGGGGCAGTTCCTGTGCTTATTGCGCTGGTTCCTTGGTTAGCGGTACGTACATAGCGCACACGCATTGTATCTAATTGGGTCGGCAATATAACCTTATGCTTGTTCCGGTTTTGCGAAGCTAGTAGAAGTTTCCAGTTTGATTTTTCTCTATGTTGCTCTGCTAAGGTTTGTACCGATCGTAGCGGGGGTGACCGAGCGAGTGAGCAGATCAACATAGCAATAGGAGCTCTCGATGATTGGAATGTAAAAATATTCTGGACAACATAGCAATAGGAAGATCTTGAACAGTTGGCGCACAATATATATTAATACAAATAAAATGTTCTCAATCCGCTTAGAAATAAACAACTTAATCAAAACAGAAAAATGCAAGCAAGCAAGCAACCAATATGAAGCCACACAGCACAGGCCAAAACGCACACGCAACAAAGACATCCTATCCGTACTACTTTTCCAGGCGGGTTATTCCGGTGTGGGTGGTCAAGGCCCAAAGCACGGTGATGAAATCGCCGCCCTGCACCAGCACACTCTCGTGCCCCATCACGCGCTCCTCGTCGCTCGACGGCGCCAGGTACACGACGAGCTCCGTCCACACGTCGGCAAGCAGCTTCCACGTCTGCTCCCGCTGCCTGTCGTCGTCTTCCCTCAGCATATTCCCTAGCTTCGTGCCGTTGTGGACCACCTTGCCGTCCTCCCAGGCCGCCGTCGCCTCCGTCTTGGGGGCCGCCGTGACCTTGTCGACCCTCGAGCGCCAACACAAGAGGTAGTAGCTGGCGCAGTTGAGCGTGCCCTTGAGCTCCGCCTTGGCAGCCTCGAAGACGCGCTCCGACATTTCCTGGTTGTCCGGGAGGAGTTCGGGGTGGAAGGCCACCAGGTAGGCGCAGTACCTGGAGAGCCTCGTCGCCACCATGTGGTACTGTGAAGCCTTGCTCTGCTTTCCCTTTTCAGGACAGCACTTGGCCTCCATGATGGTGGTGGCGATGTGCCAGGTGAGGATGACCTCCGCGATGTTCTCGCTCTTGCACGCCGGCAAGAGGTCTTGTCTGTTTCTGTTCACGAGAACAGAGCTTCCATTGTTGAGATGGGTGCCATCATGGATGTGCGCCACAAGCGATTCAATGATGGCGTGCTTGGCTCCTTTTGGCACGGGTGCCGTCTCGAGCACAAGAGAGAACATGGACGGCATGCCGAGGCCGAGCGGCCACCGGAGGTTCAGCAGTGAGAACTGCTTGAAGTCAAGGATTGGATGGCTCATCTTTTTCCGTAACCATATGATGCAGTGAACAGAGCTTCTGAACATCTTGCTATCACGCCACAACTGCTTTGTCACGTAGTTGTGGACCAGTGACACCATGAACCAGTTTGAGAGGAGGAAGACGATGAACTCCCACATCTCCTCGTAGAAGAAGATGGCGAGGAGGAGGAAGGTGATGGCGAAGTCGACCGTCGTGAAGAAGGCCGACGGCGAGGAGATGGACTTGATGAGGAGGCACATGGTGGTGTTGACGACGCCGGACTTTATGGCGAAGTTGTCCGTCGACATGCTGGCGAAGGCGAAGCCCGCATCGCCGAAGCCGCAGAGTACGACGGTCATGACGCACAGTCCGAGCACCACCACGGGGAGCAGGAAGTAGTTGGCGAGGAAGAAGAAAGGGCTCGCGAGGACGACGGGGATGACAGAGTGGTAGTACTCGCACAGGAAGTTCACCTCGTCGTTCATCATCTGGAATAGCTCCGCCGCCGCCTTCTCTGTCCTGTCATGGTAGACGCCGTCGAAGAGTAGGTCACGGCACTCACGAGTCTCTTCCTTGGACACCAGTGGCATGTGCTCGAACCTCCGCCGTAGCAGCTTGAAGAGCGCGAAGGAGAGGCACAATCTCCTGAGTCGCAGCCGCAGGCCATGCTCGAGGTTGGAATAGGCATGATCCCAGATTTTCCCAACGGTGAGGACGTTGGGGGAGATATCCTTGAGCTTGTAGCCGTCAGCAGTTGGTTCTATAACCAGGTCTTCTTCACCCATCACAATGAACCTGCACCTCTTCAACATGGCCTCGCCGCCACCACCTTGGTGCTCAACTTCCTCAACGTCGACGACATGAGAATGGTGCTGCTGGTGCTCTTCCTGATCCTGTTGTTGGAATGTGAAGGGCGAGCGTTAAAGCACGTGCATTTGGCAACTTTTTGGGTTGTCGATTAGCCGGCCCATGCAGTTTAACATATACTCCTCTGTTCATTATTATTATAAGATGTTTTAGATATTTTAACATACGAAAAACGAATGAACAAACATAACAAAAACGTGTCTATTCACATACATCCGATTTAGAAAAAAGTTAGAACATATATCTTGTACCAGTGAGTGAACGGAGTGAGCTGTAGTAATACCTGTGGCTGCAATATTTGTGACATGTAGGAGGTGATGAGACGCGTGTTCCTTCCATGTGCGTATGATCGCTTGCCGACCTCGGTGAAGGCGATCCTCTGCACCACCTTGGTGGCGCAGAGCACCCAAAAGATGCCGAACATGCCCTTCCGGCCGACTGTCTTGAGGTTGAAGAAGACGAGGCTGCCGAGCCAGACGACGCGGCCGGCACGCTGGATGGTGCCGGAGTACCCGCTCATGCGGATCTCGTCCACCTTCTTGCGGAGAAGCTCCACCAGGAGCATCCAGAGGAGGATCATGCCTGCCTGCAGCGAGAGGTCTGGCTTCTCGCCGCGGCCATCGGTCACCTTGCCGGCGTTCTTGGCCTCGGAGAAGAGGTAGGACATGACGGGGAGGAAGAGGGAGAGCAAGGAGGAGAGGAAGACCCGGACCTTGGGGTCGAGGATGGCGCTGACGTCGGAGAAGCGGCTGAAGAGGTTGAGGTTGAAGAAGATGCCGGCGAGGGCGAACATGATGACGGAGGCGGCCACCATGGACGACTCATTGCTCGTGTCGGTGTACGAGGCCGTGACGTTGCGCACGTACTTGTCGACGCTCTCGTCGCAGAAGCGACGCATGAGCTGGTCGCCGGTGGAGCTGGGCGCGAAGCTGATCATCGCGTTCTATCTACGTGCATACGTACGTAGCATAGACGGACGTGTGCACGCAGCTCAAGTTTTTGTAGTTGGCGCGTTGCAAAAGCTCGTGGCGTTGCATGCACGCGAGAATACTTGTGGTGGCATCGCGTGCTCGAATGGCAAGGTTTTGATTCGCTCGCTCGATCGATCGAAAGCTAGAGCTACGTAATGTGCATGACATCATTGCCTGCCGTTGCTCCTGATATCGTACCTGATTCCGTCTCTGGCACGACAACTCATCTTCTTTTTTGTATTCTATATAGCTAGCGGTAGAGCGCCTGTGAACTTCTAGTTGATGTAGTTCTAGTTGTCGTTGGTACTTCTACTTTGTACAGGAGGACGACCGGCGCCTCCCCTCATCCATTTCCGACCGGCGGCGCCGGCAGGAGAGGCCTCGGTTCGGCCCGGGAAGCACGAGAGAGCTCTCAGCTACCGTGAAAAAGGAGAGAGACAGAGAAGATAGGAATGGACTCCTCAGTACGGGAGACACGGTCATTACCGTGTGCCGGGCTCTTTGCCGTGTGTCGCACACGGCAAATACCAGCACACGGTCTAGCAGTCAAGAAAACACATGGCATCGTAATACACACGGCAAAGAAACCGAAATACACACGGCAAAGAGAACACACGCACTAGTGGAGAACGGACCTTTTGTCCCGGTCCGTAAGGGCCTTTTGTCCCGGGTTCGCAAGCGGGACAAAGGAAGCGGAACAAAAGAGTCCGCCTTTTGTCCCGGGCGCTTTACCAGCCGGGACATATAGCCACCACGTGGCCGCCGCGGGGCGCGCAGGGGTCACCCCTCTTGTCCCGGCTGGTAACACCGACCGGGACAACAGGTCCTCTACGTGGCGTGCGCAGGATGCTGCACGTTTAGGGTTTAGGGGCGTTCGGCAGGGGAGCAGCCACCCCCTTTATTTCATATTTTTCATTTCAAAAGAATTTTCATATATTTGTACGCTACTACACGTTCGCGCATTATATCAGATAACTTGTATTACGATCTAGCAAACAAATATATACAAATTTTGTCCCTTACATACATAGAGCTCACTATTACCGGGACTAGATCGAGCCCGTCGTCTATTCGATCTATTACACGGGGATCATCAGTAGCGCCTATTTATACTAAACAAGCCCTTGTCGTCTACTATTTCTCTCATCAAAAGTCCCGCCAGTTCCTCCGTAATTCCTAGTAGGCGTTGCTCTGGTAGGAGCTTCCCCCGCATGTACTCGACCTATATAGGTAAAGGAGATCAATATGAATATATCAATCTTGATAACAAAATATTGACGGTAATAAATTAAAGTTGTGAATGTATTGCTTACGTCGAATTTACGATCCATCGTCTCAGTGGTTAACATGCGAATGAACTCGCAAACATAGTATCCACATAGATTCGTCCCCTGTGGATGCTGGGCGCACGATACCGGAGTAAACGTTAGCGCCTCTTTGAAGGTACCCTTAACCATCCTCTTGAACCCTCTCCAAACCCTGCCAGGCAAAAAAATGATTGAATGAGTGGATAATTACCTGATATCTCACGAAAGAGACCGATATAGCGCGACAATGATTGAAATTACCTCTGGAGCAAGTCCTGCAAGTTGCGGAACCCTTCCAGGCCTCTATTCAATGGGTCCCTTACTTCAACTATTCCCTTATCAACTTGAATGTCTAGCAGAACCCAGTGGAAACTGCACATGTTTATATATACGTCAGTAACTCATGAATTACACTTAACATCGAGTAAGAAAAACTGAATGTGTACAATAGAGTAAGACTCTCACCTGAAGTTGTAAGGAAACAGTATTGAATCACAGAAATGTTGCTCCGTTAAAAACCTTAGCAGGTTTGCCTCCGTCTCATCGGGGTTATCCCTTACCGTGTCATGATGTACTTAATCTGGGTCAACAAACCCAATATTGTTTATTTTCCTTCTTTTACATTCCTCGATCTTCATTCTGCATAACAGAGTACAAAAGGATATAATGAGTATAATTACATGCAATGAACAGGAACAACTGAATGAACTGAAACTTATATATAGACAATGAATTCAACAACTTACATGCAATAGCAACTCATGAGAGATTTGTCGAGGGTGTCTAAATTGAATAACTGCCAGAGTTCGCAAATCTCAACATGGATATCCTCCCTTCGGAAGTAATATTCTTCTGGGACATTCGCGATGATGTATTTTTTGTCCATCTTGCAGGCATGAAGGTACCACTGATGCAAATTCCGCATATGCGTTGGCAGTTCTTTCAGCCTCTTATCACTGACCAATTCCACCCCGTAGACAAATTTAGGGGCTATATCACCAAAGGGTAGTGCATTATCTTGGGAACTCAGCAATTGCTCCACAGTCACATTCATTGATGCCGCTAGCTTCGCAGCTTCTTCCATATCCAAACCACCCTGCCGCTGGTACAGCACGGGAACATTTAACACCTTGAGGGTGGGATCGATTGTTTGGCCTGTTCTCGGTGTATGGCACTGGGGGCTCGGGTTTTTCCTTATGAAAATGTGCAACCACTTCGCTCTTTGAGATGGCGGCAGTTTCCTCATCAGTACGATCCCAAGCACGGATGGGAGGAGCCGGTGGTACTCTTGGGAGGGGCGACGACTTTTGGCCGATAGGACTGTTCGCACGCTTCCGCTTAGTGGTTGGCTGAGTCTTAGCGGGCGGAGGCGGCGGCGAAGACGGCTGAGCCGGCGGTGGAGATCGAGATGGACTAGGGCTGTGGTGGTCGTAGTCATGGGGTGATGGTGACCAGCGACGACTCGGAGGAGGTGATGGTGAGCTGCGACGACTCGGAGGAGGTGATGGTGACCTGCGATGACTCGGAGGGGGTGTCCAGCCCGGAAGCTTGATGTGTTTCTTCTCCCAAAGAATGATGTCACCCTTTACTTCTCTGAGTGTAGACTGACCTTCAGGTCCAGGGATTTCAAGCTGCAGCGACTCAAAGGACGGTACAATTTTATCCACCCCGACACGAGCATAGCCAGCTGGAATCTCATGGCCATGCCATAGTGCCGGCTTACCTTCAGGTCCTAATGGAGGTAAAGCAAATCCGACCGCCACCTTCAGATTTAGGTTCCTGAACTCCTGATGGAGATCACAAGGTGACTGGTCCTTGATTCCATCCACGGGGTAGCCGGGACCGCCATCTATCATCCGTGCATCGTCAGCCGGGACCTCCGAGTCAGACACGCTGCTTTGCCGCTGAGATGTGCCAGCGGTATTATCTAGTAGCT
The DNA here is from genome assembly GCA_947311845.1 of Poa pratensis. Lineage (NCBI taxonomy): Eukaryota > Viridiplantae > Streptophyta > Magnoliopsida > Poales > Poaceae > Poa > Poa pratensis. Next base: position 6,343,324 of record CAMZMU010000118.1, read on the forward strand.
GGCGCCCTCTTCTAAGTTTGTCAATCTGCTGCTGCTGGTCAAGTCTGTGTTGAAACTCAGAGAACATTTCTTTCTGCTTCTCCTCTTGTCTCTGTTTTGCTCTCGCTCGGCTTCTATAAGTCTCCACGTCGTTGGGAAACCCAGTCATGAATGTATAACTAGGGCCGAGGCCTCGTGTTCGTCCTCCATTTTCAGGATTCCCGAGGACCAACGTCAGCAAGTCATTCTCTCTATAGGGAACAAACTTCAATTTCCCATCTTTAATATCTTTCGTAACTTCAAGCCATCTTTCCCTGGGTATCTTAACCTTGTCAATTTTTTGAACAAGGTCCCCTGTTCGCATGTCATACTCAGAGCCATGCGCAAGGAACCAATTTCTTGCCCTCAAGTCCCACTTTTCTCGGATGGGTTCTGCAGTGACCCCATTCAGCAGCATCTCTCTCTTGTTCAGCCCACTTAGGCATGGCAGTTTTGTAGCCCCCTCGCCCCGTTTTATGGTGATGTACCTTTTTCCTTGCATTTTCCTTGTTTTTCTCTGACGAGGCCTTAGCATGCTCTAAGTTCTTGTACTTCACAAATGCATCCCAGTTTTGCTCCTACTTCACAAGATAGCCTTCGAATTTGGAGGTTTATTGTCCCTCTTATAGGTTGCCCATAATCGTTTCTTCCACTGCCGGAATAGTTCGCCCATCTTCATAAGAGCAAACTTCTTTACTTTCTGCCTCAATTTCTCCGTTTCAATCGCCGTCTCCAATTCTGGCTGGGAGAAATGTGCCATGAGGTCATCCCAAAGACCGTCTTTGTACCTATCGGGAACATACTCAGTTTCGCGGTTGCACTTTTTGGTCTTTTGTTCCATTCTCTATAGCTAATCGGGACGCGATCCCTAACCAAAACTCCGCACTGATTTTTACATGCCGTTGGGGACTTTTTGGGTTCCATCGGTTCGCCACGAGTGGATATAACCGTAACTGTGAAGTGGCCTTTTTTGTCCAACCTCTTGGCCAGGCCTCGTTTGTCCAACTATGTGGAGGCCTAAGAGAACAAACATTCATTATTATATATATATAGAATTCCATTAATGCCTCTAGTGATCATATACATGTATATATACCTCGCCGGCTTCTCCATCACCAGAGCCGTCGGCTTCTCCATTACCGGAGTCGTCGGGTTCTCCATCACCGGCGCCGTTGTCACCGAGCCGTCAGCTTCTCCCTCGTCACCGTTGTTCACATACATCGAGGGAGAATAGGGTGCATCACCGGCGCCATCGTAAATTATATTCTCGACAAACCCTTCCTGCTCTAGGTCTCTGCGGGTTGGATCCATAGTTTCTGCAAAATAGTATGTATATAGTAGAATGGCGGATCGAGAGAAGGGCGGGATAGGGGGGATGTCGGAGTCGGATCGAGAGAATAGGGGGGATGTCGGGGTAGTTAATATTACATCGTGATTTTTTCAGTCGTCGCTATGATTAATTATACAACCCAGTCGTCGCTATGATTAATTATACAACCTAAGTTACATCGGGGGGGAACAATTTTTCATCGATAAATTAAATCGGGGTGAACAATTTTTCATCGATAAGTTAAATCGGGGGGGGGGGACAATTTTATTTTTCATCGATAAGTTAAATCGGGGAGGGGAACAATTTTTCATCGATAAGCTAAATGGGGGGGGGGGACAATTTTTCATCGATAAGTTAAATCGGGGGCGGGGGGATAATTTTATTTTTCATCGATAAGTTAAATGGGGGGGGGGACAATTTTTCATCGATAAGTTAAATGGGGGGAATCCTGAGTACAATAAATTCCCTAATTCTACAACCGAAATAAATCCCTAATTCTAATTATATAGTTGCATTTCTAAATAAAAAAATCCCTAATAATTCTAACACATAAAAAAATCCCTAATAATTCTAACACATAAAAAACAATAAATAAATCCCTAATAAAATCCCTAAATAAATTTCTCGCCACGATGCCGCGCGGGAGAATTTCCCGCCTAGACGCCGCGCGGGAGATTTCCCGCCTACACGCTGGTATATGTAGCCCATCCGTCCCTGCCTCCCACTTCACTAGCGCCCAGCCCTAGACCATTTCAAAAATGCCCCCGCCGCCGGTCGAGTATGACCTGGAGCTTGAGGAGATCGAGCAGTGGGAGGCGGCGGCGCTAGCGGCTACCATAGAAGCATTTGAGAGGCAGAGTCTCAAGGAGATGCATAAGCGGCGTGTGGAGGAGCTTGATCGTGAGGAGATGCATAAGCGTCGTCGTGTTGAGGAGCTGGAGCAGCTGCTGCGGCAGGAGGCGGCGGCCAGGAAGGCGGCGGCGGATGCGCGGAAGGACTAGTCGTAGTTGTTTTAGTTAAAGTATTTAGTTAAATTTCAATAAAGTCATTGTCGTAGTTGTTGGTCTCTCTCGAACTCTCCCGAACTATTAACCATCTTGAAGAATGCAGAGATTGTCGTAATACAACCCGGGACTAGAGGTCCTTTTACATTTTTTTGATGGCCGGGGCAAATTTAGGGGGGGGGGAGGGGCTTATCTGGGCGCTCGCCTATACGCAGGAGTGCGGTGACCAGAAAGGAAGGAGCCTCTCCGAGGAGCTTCTCGAAGATGTCTTAGACGGCCGTCTAAGACATCTTAGAGAGGCTCCCCCGAGAGAACTCTTCCCACAAGAGGGCTCCCTAGAGCAGAGAGAGCTGCCCGGGTCTTAGAAGCGTTAGCCGAGAAGTGGGAGCGTTAGCCGAGAAGTGGAACGAGCAGTGGGACACGGCGGCACTAGCAGCTACCATAGAAGCGTTAGCCGAGCAAGAGCGACAGCAGGCCATGAGGAGCTGGATCGGGAGGATCATGAGCTGCATCAGGAGGAGATGCATAAGCGGCGGCGTGCGGAGGAGCTAGAGCAGCAGCTGCGGCAGGAGGCGGCGATCAGGAAGGCGGCGGCTAATGCGCCGAAGCATTATCGTGAATGTGATTGGTATGAAATAATTATTTTAATAACAAATCCAAAATCATTTTTTGTTTTATGAAATAATTATTTTAACTATTAAAACTATTAAATATTTGAACATTTTCAATTAAAATTTAGCCCCGGTTCCAGCCACGAACCGGGACTAAAGGCCTACGACGCCGCGCGGGAAAGTTTTCCGCCACGACGCCGCGCGGGAGAATTTCCCGCCTAGACGCCGCGCGGGAGATTTCCCGCCTACACGCTGGTATATATAGCCCATCCGTCCCTGCCTCCCACTTCACTCGCGTCCAACCCTAGACCATTTCAAAAATGCCCCCGCCGCCGGTCGAGTATGACCCGGAGCTTGAGGAGATCGAGCAGTGGGAGGCGGCGTTGCTAGCGGCTACCATAGAAGCATTTGAGAGGTAGAGTCTCATGGAGATGCATAAGCGGCGTGTGGAGGAGCTTGGTCGTGAGGAGATGCATAAGCGTCATCGTGTTGAGGAGCTGGAGCAGCAGCTACGGCAGGAGGCGGCGGCCAGGAAGGCGGCGGCGGATGCGCGGAAGGACTAGTCGTAGTTGTTTTTGTTTAAATTTAGTTAAAGTATTTAGTTAAATTTCAATAAAGTCGTAGTCGTAGTTGTTGGTCTCTCTGGAACTCTCCCGAACTATTAACCATCTTGAAGAATGCAGAGATTGTTGTAATACAACCCGGGACTAGAGGTCCTTTTACATTTTTTTGATGGCCGGGGCAAATTTAGGGGGAGGGGGGAGGGGCTTATCTGGGGGCTCGCCTATACGCATTACATAGATTCATTACATAAAAGGTTTAATGCATTATTACACATCACCAACATCCCCATCTAGTGTTGTGGTTTTCTTCTGCGCCGTAGCCATGGAGAATCTTCCTCATTTAGCAGGATGCTTGGGATCCACTGTTGACACCACTGTTGAGATCCACTGTTGTCATGCCGTACTTTTCGTCTACATGTACCCCGCTCATCTGGACCCATTTGAACCGAAACAAAGGGACCTTAAAAGTAGGTCCATAGTCAAGTTCCCATATCTCCTCTATGTACCCATAATATGTGTTTGTCTGCCCATTCTCGTCTTTTGCATCAAAGCGGACACCACTGTTTTGGTTGGTGCTCTTTTTATTTTGGGCGATCGTGTAAAATGTATTCCCATTTATCTCGTACCCTTGGAAAGTACATATGTTCGAAGATGGTAACCTGGCCAACAAGTACAACTGCTCTCCAACAGTGGTGTTACTCATGAGATGTGTCTGCAACCAACTGCCGAAGGTCTTCATGTGTTGACGTGTAATCAAGGACTCATGCTGCCTTGGGTTTAGTTCTCGTACAATATTCTTGTGTTCCTCGATATACCGAGCCACCAAGCTGGAATTGTGTAGAACTGTGTAGTGTGCTTGATTGAAAGAAAGCATGTCCATGCATACCATTGCTTTCCTTCCTAGTGTGCCTTTTCCAGTCAGCCTCCCCTCATACCGAGATTCAGGAACACCAATCGGCTTAAGGTCAGGAAGAAAGTCAACACAAAACTCACGAAGAAAGCCCTTGGAGATGCTTCCTTCTGGCCTAGCACGGTTATGAACATATTTATTTAAGACTCCCATGAACCTCTCGAAGGGGAACATATTGTGTAGAAATACAGGACCGAGAATTCTAATCTCATCGACTAGGTGAACTAGGCGGTGCGTCATAATATTGAAGAAGGATGGTGGGAACAACAACTCGAAGCTGACCAGACATTGTACCACATCAAGATGTAACCCTGACAAACTTTCTGGATCCATTACCTTCTGAGAAATTGCATTGAGGAATGCACATACCTTCACCATGGCTAGTCGAACATTTTCTGGTAGAAGTCCCCTCAATGCAACCGGAAGCAATTGCGTCATAAGCACGTGGCCGTCATGAGACTTTAGGTTCTGGAATTTTTTCTCTTTCATATTTACTATTCCCTTTATATTCGACGAGAAGCCAGACGGAACCTTGATACTGAATAGGGCTTCAAAAAATATTTCCTTGTATTCTTTGGTAAGAGCGTAGCTGGCAGGCCCTTGAAACTGCCCTGGATGAATGCCGCCTCGTCCTTTATGACGTTGCTGGTCCTCCCGTGCTTCTGGTGTATCTTTTGACTTCCCATACACGCCCAGGAAACCTAGAATATTCACACAAAGATTCTTCGTCAGGTGCATCACGTCGATTGCAGAGCGGACTTCCAGGACTTTCCAATATTCTAGCTCCCAAAATATAAATTTCTTCTTCCACATGGGCTCGTGTCCGTCAGCGTCATTCGGAACAGGTGGTCTGCCTGGACCCTTTCCAAAGATTACATTTAAATCCTTAACCATACCAAATACATCATCACCAGTACGGGGGTCAGGCTTCGTACGGGGTTCTGCCTTGCCAGTGAAATGCTTGCCTTTTTTCCTTAAGGGATGCCTTTTGGGAAGAAAACGGCGATTGTATCCAAATATCCAAATATTTATCCTACATTTATCCAGATATTTACTTTCAGTCTCATCTAAACAGTGTGTGCATGCATTGTATCCCTTGTTCGTCTGTCCTGAAATGTTACTAAGAGCAGGCCAATCATTGATGGTTACGAAGAGCAACGCCTGTAGGTCAAATTCCCGTTCTGTGTGCTCATCCCACACACGTACACCTGGTTCGGCCCACAACTGCAAAAGTTCATCAACTAATGGCCTTAGGTACACATCAATGTCGTTGCCGGGTTGCTTTGGTCCTTGGATAAGCACTGGCATCATAATGAACTTCCGCTTCATGCACAACCAAGGAGAAAGGTTGTAGATACATAGAGTCACGGGCCAAGTGCTATGACTACAGCTCTGCTCCCCAAAAGGATTCATGCCATCTATACTTAGACCAAACCATAAGTTCCTTGCATCACCTGCAACTTTTGGGAACTCTCTCTCGATATTTCTCCACTGCCAACCATCAGCGGGGTGCCTCAACATCGTGTCTTTCTTACGTTCTTCCATGTGCCATCGCAACAACTTGACATGCTCTTTGTTTCTGAACAAACGTTTCAACCGTGGTATTATTGGAGCATACCACATCACCTTGGCAGGAACATTCTTTCTGGGTGGCTCTCCCTCAACATCACTGTAACATCCAAAATTTTGGAACCAAGAAAAACTTAGTTTTACCAGACCCCAAAATTCAGAACCAACAAAAACTTTTTGAAATGCTTTGCTGATGATTGTGTTTCCTTCCCATTGCTATGTTTGAACTAGTGTGACTTGTTGTTTGAGTTGTTTGACTAGTAAATCCAAGACCCAACCAATATAACTATATATTAAACTTGGTGATCATGTCATGACAAGAACAAAATATTCCATATATCTCCTCCACTCTTATTTGGACCAACTTATTCTCAAATGATGCTTTGTTTAGCAACAACCAAAATACCCACTCCAGGAGAGAATAAAAGTAATTTCCAAAACTATATGTTTCCAAAAATATGGAGATCTATATCTTGATATTTCCCTTGTATTGGTAGCCCTTATTTTAAACTCGTACTTTCATTTCCTTGAAAACAATAAAGGTGGGAAATATATGGCCCATATATTTTAGCAACCCTTTTGGAAAAATATCAAACTATGAAGTTGAGTTTTTCCCACCTTACTCCTGTCAAGATGACACTGGATCACCACCCCACCACTTGTCGGAGTGATTAAAAATTTGGTTGAAAAATTTATAAATGATTGTCTAGTGTTGGTTGTTATTTCCTGCCAAATTGATTGCTTGTGTGGGTATTTATTCAACGGTGCTTGAAGCCTTAAAACACCCCAGACAACAATTGGAAGGTGACTTGATTATTCACACACTATCAATAAAAACACTAACTAAAAGAAAAGGGTCTTATTTAATCTCCCTCCCTATCTATATCTATATTTTGCTATAACAATTATTTTTTTCTCCTAAAGTCCAGGGATGAGATGCAATAATAACCATCTCATTATCATATTACTCTCTCCTCAAAATATCTAATTTCCAAATGACAAGGATGTTTTCAAATTCCAAAATCCCTTCTTTAACCTTTAGAGATTGCTAGAATTGTGACATAAAAATATTTCAAAGTGGGAAATTATATATTCTTTCCTTTTCTTTGCAAACAAAACTTAGAGAGGTAGTGACCTGCCCCCTCTCATTTCATCCCTATTACTTTTCCCTCTCTCTATTTAATTATATTCAAATTTCTATTTTCAAATTTCCAAATGTTTCTTTAACATTGGAAATCATCACAAATACCAAGTTGCACTCACCACATAGATGCCCCAGTGGCACCACAAACCTAAGTAAAACAAATGGAAGCAAGTTATAAAAAGGAATTTCTGAAAATCAAATTTTGGAGTTGGTTCAGGAATTAGATCGAACACGTGGTGAGCACCACCGTGTTCATCCTCTACACCGATTTTCAATCAAGAAATTGGAGCTCGATTTGGTGAAATCACTCACTGCCCTGGCCCCTCTCACTCCTCTCACCTCACACACTCGAAGGAGAGCGATAGAGACGAGCTAGTTGACCCCAGAGGAGGCAAGTCAGAGGCGCCACGCCATTGCTGCCATGGCGAGCTGCCGCTCGGGTCACCTCCGTGGCGGAGACCGACGCGACCCTGAGGCGACGCCGCGCCGTATCCACCGCACTCCACGCATCCCTCTGCTCCTGCCCGACGGGACCGCACCGCCGCAGAAGCCCTCTTGCGTGCACACCGTCCGTGCCAGAGCGCGCCGCGCGTCATGGCGACACCAAGGTCAACGGAGAGCACCGCACGCCACCGCACTGCTCCACCTTGCCCCTCGTGTTCCACCTGCTTCACCGCAACGCCCACGAGCACCACAGCCCCCTTCGGTGAACCCTACCACACCCTACCGCCTCCAGTGCACGCGCCCGTGCTGCCGTACGCCATGGCGAACAGAGCACGGCACCGGAGCTCGCGCGCCACCTCTGCTTCCCCCGACCAGCCGACCACCTCTGCAGCACCCCCTAGCTTCCAGCGACTCCCAGACACCTCCAGACGGACCCCGCACCTCTCCTACCCCCTCTGCACTTTCGTGCCATTGATGGCCGTGGGAGAGCTCCGCTATAAAAACCACCCCGCACCCCCTCTCTTCTCCACACATCGCCAGCACTTCCCCTCACACCCCTCACACTCGTGCATCGCCAGGAGGGCGAGCACGCCACCACAGCCATCGTGCACAAGCTCGGCTGTGCACTGCCGCACCGAAGAAGAGGTCGATCACGGCCGCGCCGTGCTGCTCTCCCCCTCTCTCTTCTCTGCACCGCAACAGCCTCACCATTACCACCACACCCTCCCGCACTCACTCCCTCTTTGTTTCGTGCCCAGAAGCGACGCAGGGGACTCGCCGGAGTTGGAGCACGGCCGAGGAAGCTGCGGAGCTCGCCGCCGACGAACCAGACCTCCCCAGCAAGCACCAGTCCTCCAGCGACCTTCCCCGAGCCTCCGCCGATCACAGCCTCGCCGCATCTACCCGAGCCCTCTAGGTGAGCCCTTGACCCACCTCGCCGTCGCCGGAGCCACGGCACCGTCGTGCTCCGGTACTCGCCGATGCGATAGAACCTCGGCCGTTGGATTTAAATCCAACGGTAGCATACCGCTTCGTCTCGTTAAGACACCGACAAGCGGGACCCACACGTCAGACTTTTAAACTTTTCCAGCGCGGGAACATTTTCCCGTTGAGTCACTGATGTGTAGGCCCCACATGTCATATTTCTCAACATTATCCAAATCAATTAGATTTTCTAAATTAAAATCCAGAAGGATTCAGTACTGGTATGAACTTTAAAATTCAATATCTCGAGTTCTATAAATCCAAATAAATCAAGTCAAAATGATCTGGAAAGCTATGAAATTATTTAACTCACCAAAGTGGTCTCATCTCATTTAGTTAAACAACAAAAGAGTATTAGTAAAAATGCCACAGAAGGTTTAAAACACCAAACTAGTAGTTTCTGGAGTTATATTAGTCCAAATAACTTGAAACCAATTTTGTAACTTTGTATTAGGATCCTTTAGCTCCCCAAATTTTGGTAGAATTAATTGAGCAGTTTAAAATCCTTAGCTTTTGGTTGAACTTCAGTAAACCCGTCTGCACTAAACCAATTAGTGTGAATTAATAGTAGGTCCAATTAAACTAAACCCAATTTTGTTAGGTCACATACAACCAAGGTTAGTTATCCCTAAAAGTATTTAATTTTTGGAGCAACCTAATTTGTTTGGTAGCTAAAACTTGATTAAAAACCTTCTAAACTAAAACAAATGTGTAGGGAGTTTGATAACTCCAAATAACCTCAATCCAATTGAGATGTCTTCTACACATCAGTAGCTATCCATAGAATTTAGTTTAAATTTTTGTGACCAACATAGAATAAATGGTGAATTGTTTGGTATACGACTAGTTTCTGCCTTAGTTTGAAAATAATTAAATAAAGGTTAATTCAATTTAATTGAAACCACATTGTGTTGCTTGATGTATGCAGTAGCTATTTATAGAATTTGTGATTGTAATGTGATGATGCTTGAGTTAGTATAGTGATTGTTTGTTTTGCTTGTCTAAACATTTAGACGATACCGTTGACGGATTTATCGAGGAAGGATGGGATTTTTATTATATTGATCAACAAGGAAAATCCAGGGACATTATGCTGAAACCAGGCAAGCTACTTCCCTGAGCTGCATCCATATATATCTATTTTGATTTACATGTTTTACGTATAAGAAGCATAAGTGATTTACGTGGTGTTTGCCACTAAAGTCATGATTTTGAAAACCTTTTACAAAATACGAGTACAATATGAACACCCGATATAGAGGTGTTAGTAGTGTGCAGTAATTTCTAAATGAATTTGTTTTTACTCAAAAGCTTTCTATGAAACTCTCTTGGTGAGATTACGATCCACCCACGTTTTGGATAAAAGTATTTTGCTATAAAAATTGGAAATGATTGTGAAAACCTTTTTGAAAAGTATATGAAAAACTATTTTGCCACTCTATGTAGAAATATCAGTTTGTTTATATAAAACTGTAGGATGGGAAAAACATTGTTTATTCAAAACTCCTTTGAAAATCCCTGGATGAATTATGGTATGCCGAGGTGTCGGTGATGAAATGGAGAAATGGAGTATGGTGAAGTTTATGAAAAATGCACATTGTGTCTTTGTACTATGACGACCAACCAATACCCTGTGCGACCACATTTACCCCCATATGGGGCGGGGCGTAGTCATATAATTTGCTCGTGTTAGTACTGGATGCCTCAATAACGAGGATACCTCGTTCCATGAGGGGATGGTCTGAGGACCTACCCCCTGACCCGGGTCCTCTAAAGCGAATGACGCCTAAGGGCTGTCATGATTGAATCGGAGTTAGAGGATTTGTAGGGCCATTAAAATTCGCCGGCAGAACTACGAGTCCTCACACTTAGTTTCTGAGGATTTAAGTGTCGATGGAAAGTGTCGTAGCGGCAGGATCCTATACTAGCATGAGCAAAGGACAGGCTATGGCCGGGAACTCAACTTCGCATACCCTGGTATGGCGGGATGTGGCTGACACGATGAGTGACCGGATGGGTGTGGGAAAAGCGTGCTACCTCTGCAGAGTGTAAAACTATTCGAATAGCCGAGTCCTCGGATATGGACAGTTGGGAGGCTGTCCTAAGACCATGTGCAAGTTTTACAAAGTTTTGAGTTTGAAAGGAAAAATTAAGTGGAGATTGTTTTATGCAACTATACCAATGAGTTGGTATGAGGTTGCTGGAAAATAAGTGACCCTGAAGGGGCTATGTTCGGAAAAGGTGGAGTTTTGGAGAATTAACCAAAAGGATATTTTGGGGAAGAACGTTTTAAAAGAGACTTCTTACAAGGAAAGATTTATGGGGAAAAAGGTCTCAAAGCCTTCTTTGTTTTGTTTCAACAAAGGCTAGAGAGGATTTCGAAAAAATAAAGTTTGTGAAAAAGTTATAAAATTCTTCTTACCTTTTTCAATAAAGTTATCGAGATGTTTTCAATAAATAAAAGTCTTATAAAATAAAGCTAAACTAGTGCATGCTTAAGTTGGGGTAGTTTGCGAGTACAATCAAATGTACTCATATTGGTTTCGTCCCTGCTATTGTCTTAGCCAGATTTTAAGAGGAGCAGTTCGAAGAAGAGGAGTTCACTGGCGTCTTTGCGAACTAGGGCGCTTCCCAGTAGCTGCCTGTAGGGTTAAGGCTAATGACTTGGGCTCCACGTTGTTTGGTGATTCGCTGCCAGTACCAGTTGAAGCTAAGGACTTCAATCAAGTAAGTATGTTTATTCGGTATCTACGGGTGTTCTGTGATACCAATTCAAGTTATGTGCAACAACACACTGATCACGGGATTGTTGCAGGAAACATAACGAGTATCTCGGATAACTACTCCGGGGTCCTCACAGACTTGGTATCAGAGCCATCCTGACTGTAACAGACCTTAGTTAGCATGGACGTTAGTTAGGAAGAGAATATTTTGATAAAAATATGTCAATACCAAAAATATATCTTTATCTAGGGAAGTCCAAAAATGACTTCCACTCTTCTCATCTTCTCAAATATTTCCGAGTCTTACCCTTCTATTTTAACGATGAACCCAATAGGAGACCCAATTAGCTAGCACCTACAAGAAGAAACATCCATCTTGAATATTCAACATTCAACATCAGGGTGATGATCTGCAAATACCAGGATCATCGATATCAACAAAGCAAGAGACCTCCGAAGACCTCAACTCAACGTCAACAATTCCACTCAGTTACTACCTCGACAATCTCAATTTTTCTTGCTGAAGCCTAAGGCGACAAAGTGAAGACTTCACCGACCCTGTATAACCAAGGTCCCTAGGAAAAACATATGATAGGAACTTTAGTTATACTACCCAACTGCAACGAGTATTAGGCGTCCATCGGTACTAAATGTACCTTGTGTGTTATTGTCTGTTTGTGATGTTCCCCTACAGTGAGTCAACGGATTTGACCCATCCCTGCCTAACAGCATGGCCAGGCGTCGGTTCACAGTAGAGTACAGTAGGACTTGTCCCCACTTCATGAGAGACGCTCACCGGGTTCCTCCATAGAAAGGAGCCGACACAACCTAGCTTATATAGGGCCCCGTTCCATCTGCCGTCTATACCCACCCTCACTCACCGTCCTTAGCAACCCAACTCTCCTGAGGCAGGAATCCTGCGTTCTTATCCTTTCTCCCGAGCCAAAACCACCCAATGACAAACCCCAGGGTCATTCTGGAAACCACTGCCGAGGAGCATGGCGGATTTCCACTGATGCTTTGGAAGGCCGTCTGCCATATTCTTGGTCGGCCTGCCCGCCCTCGATATGTGGTGTTCGAGAACTCCCTCTCGCTTGCCGGGAGTGAATTCCAAGTCGACGTGCACATCAACTCGTGTCCGTTGGGCACAAGTCAGGCCTACTTGATCCATGGTAGGAGCATGCCTACCCTAGATCAAGCCCTCCAGGTAGCAGCCTGGGAAGGCCTTGTCCGTCTCCGGTATGCAGAACCGGCGATGGCGCAGAGTCGAGCTTTCCACCTTCTTCCGTCACTCCTCCGCTTGGAGAGGAGCCTGCTCAAATTCCCATCGGAAGGGAAGTCGACCCTGCCGTAATCACCCTGGTTACTTATGGAGCCTCAATGACAAGATTTTTCCACTCCCTGATGGCGGAACTCATAATCACAAGGCGCCACCTTGGTCGAGCCCACCTGGAACTGAGTCAAGCAAGGAACCCACCCACTCTCAATCGTGGGCAAGCTCAGGAGACAGGACAACCGTTCCCAGATGAATTGCTGGACCGCAGCCTTGATGCATCTGTAGCGCAAGTTCTAGCCCGAGTTCAGCAGCCACCCCAGGAGCAAGGTGTAATCCTCGAAGGCGTACCTGTAGTTCCCCACCCCGAGGACGACAGAGATGTGACACCACTCTTTTTCTCGGCCACGCTCCACCGACAACCAGAGGCCGTCAAGCGGAGTAGAACCCATGCTTAGTTAGTTGATCTGTGCTTGTAGGTTAGTAGGAGAGAAGCGGCAAAGTTGTTTGCTTGTTTGTTGTTGGTGTTGTGTAAGTTGCTGTAAGCTGTTTGGTTGATCAGCCCGAAATAAAAACTTGGTGTTCTTATCATCTTGTTAACCACTTGGTTGACACCTGATGGAATGTCATGCTCTTCCTTCAGTTAAAGGTTTTAAAAAAAGACAGATCACTTAAAAACAGGAACAATATATGTGACCCCAGACGCATATACCCACCTGTGAATTAATGCAAACTTTGAATGGGATTATTTTGTAGTACGCAAATTATTTTGTGTGTGGTCTCCTACATGCCTCATCACAAGGTTCCTCACCCAATATGAACCTTGTGCACTCTGCATGTTAAAGAAAGGGCCGAGCCCTCCACGAGATGTAACCCTCGCAAGCCGTAGAATGCTTGCTGAGTGTCAATGCTCGCGGGAACACAGAAGGATTTCTTGTAGGGTGTTTTTAGTTGTTGTGTTCAACCTATGTGGTTGAAATGTTATGCTACCACTGCAAATGGTTGGTACCATATAATGCAGTGTTATTTCCTAAAAATATATTTTCTCACTAAAGCAAGATTATTCTAGTACCTCTACCTCCTATCTGTGCTGCAAGATCAGATCTATTACGACTGAGGAAAATTCAGAGATACGAGTCTCATTTAAGAGGCAAAGTGGATACACCAACTAAGTTCAGTACAGAAGCGAACAGAGGATACAAATTCTACTCCTACGAAGAACACTGCCAGTACTCAGCACGGATGCAACGGCACCCCAGAGATTCCTACTCCCTCTCGAGCTCCAAGACGCCACCGGAGGAGGAGCCTGGCTCACCCGAAGCCGAGACGCGAGTCGCGCGACGGCGATAAACGACTCGAGCAACCGGCTCACCTCCAGCGGAAGATCTGCCACCTCATCCGCAGGCACTGCAGCTGGTTCCTCCACCGCAGCTGGCCCCTCCGCCGCAACTGGCTCCTCCAGCGCAGCCGGCACCACTGCCGCAGCCTCACCACCCGCGTCAGCCCACCAACTGCAGAAGCCAAGGGTCAAGACGACCACCGCCGCAAGCAGCAGTGCGGTCACCACCGACGACGAGATCCCAAAGAGCACGACGATGATGACCTGCTCGATGAAACCCGCTCTCTCCAACATCTCGTAGTAGGCTTTGAAAAAGGCGTGAATAAAACTCATGGTGGAGATGAGGAGGAGAGAAGCCTCGGAGATTTTCAATTTATAACCGGAGCTCGGATGCCGCTCCTCGACACCGCTTTGCGAGGGAAAGAAGAGGAATCCCGAGCAGTACTCGCCTTAATGGCACGAAACCATCTAGGCGTCGTGTCCTAAAGCCGTGTCTGCCGCTGCATCGACGGACCGCACGCGCAGCAGTGCCGCAGGGGAGTGCTTCGCGCACTACGAGCTGGGCGAGTGCGAAGCCAGAGTGAGCAAGGAGGAAGAAGAGAAGAAAGGAAAGGAGAGACTACCAGGTGGACCTCGGACCCACACGTCAGTGAGTAAGCGGTTGAACCCCGTGTTCTTCTATCCTTTATTCTAAATCGTATCCCTCGCTTTCCCAGTATCCTTTGCAAAAGAAATCCCTCTGGATAATCCAATCCCCACTGTGCCCTCGAGCCAATTATTGGTGGCACGGTTATTTTGGTATAAAAGAACCCCTGCATCTCCCCAAAACCCGTGCCCTCGTACTCCCCTGTACCCCCGGGCAAATCTCGAGGACGAGATTTATTTTAAGGGGGAAGGATCTGTAACATCCCAAATTTTGGAACCAAGAAAAACTTAGTTTTACCAGACCCCAAAATTCAGAACCAAAAAAACTTTTTGAAATGCTTTGCTGATGATTGTGTTTCCTTCCCATTGCTATGTTTGAACTAGTGTGACTTGTTGTTTGAGTTGTTTGACTAGTAAATCCAAGACCCAACCAATATAACTATATATTAAACTTGGTGATCATGTCATGACAAGAACAAAATATTCCATATATCTCCTCCACTCTTATTTGGACCAACTTATTCTCAAATGATGCTTTGTTTAGCAACAACCAAAATACCCACTCCAGAGAGAATAAAAGTAATTTCCAAAATTATATGTTTCCAAAAATATGGAGATCTATATCTTGATATTTCCCTTGTATTGGTAGCCCTTATTTTAAACTCGTACTTTCATTTCCTTGAAAACAATAAAGGTGGGAAATATATGGCCCATATATTTTAGCAACCCTTTTTGGAAAAATATCAAACTATGAAGTTGAGTTTTTCCCACCTTACTCCTGTCAAGATGACACTGGATCACCACCCCACCACTTGTCGGAGTGATTAAAAATTTGGTTGAAAAATTTATAAATGATTGTCTAGTGTTGGTTGTTATTTCCTGCCAAATTGATTGCTTGTGTGGTATTTATTCAACGGTGCTTGAAGCCTTAAAACACCCCAGACAACAATTGGAAGGTGACTTGATTATTCACACACTATCAATAAAAACACTAACTAAAAGAAAAGGTCTTATTTAATCTCCCTCCCTATCTATATCTATATTTTGCTATAACAATTATTTTTTTTCTCCTAAAGTCCAGGGATGAGATGCAATAATAACCATCTCATTATCATATTACTCTCTCCTCAAAATATCTAATTTCCAAATGACAAGGATGTTTTCAAATTCCAAAATCCCTTCTTTAACCTTTAGAGATTGCTAGAATTGTGACATAAAAATATTTCAAAGTGGGAAATTATATATTCTTTCCTTTTCTTTGCAAACAAAACTTAGAGAGGTAGTGACCTGCCCCCTCTCATTTCATCCCTATTACTTTTCCCTCTCTCTATTTAATTATATTCAAATTTCTATTTTCAAATTTCCAAATGTTTCTTTAACATTGGAAATCATCACAAATACCAAGTTGCACTCACCACATAGATGCCCCAGTGGCACCACAAACCTAAGTAAAACAAATGGAAGCAAGTTATAAAAAGGAATTTCTGAAAATCAAATTTTGGAGTTGGTTCAGGAATTAGATCGAACACGTGGTGAGCACCACCGTGTTCATCCTCTAAACCGATTTTCAATCAAGAAATTGGAGCTCGATTTGGTGAAATCACTCACTGCCCTGGCCCCTCTCACTCCTCTCACCTCACACACTCGAAGGAGAGCGATAGAGACGAGCTAGTTGACCAGAGGAGGCAAGTCAGAGGCGCCACGCCATTGCTGCCATGGCGAGCTGCCGCTCGGGTCACCTCCGTGGCGGAGACCGACACGACCCTGAGGCGATGCCGCGCCGTGTCCACCGCACTCCACGCATCCCTCTGCTCCTGCCCGACGGGACCACACCGCCGCAGAAGCCCTCTTGCGTGCATACCGTCCGTGCCAGAGCGCGCCGCGCGTCATGGCGACACCAAGGTCAACGGAGAGCACCACACGCCTCCGCACTGCTCCACCTTGCCCCTCGTGTTCCACCTGCTTCACCGCAACGCCCACGAGCACCACAGCCCCCTTCGGTGAACCCTACCACACCCTACCGCCTCCAGTGCATGCGCCCGTGCTCGCCGTACGCCATGGCGAACAGAGCACGGCACCGGAGCTCGCGCGCCACCTCTGCTTCCCCCGACCAGCCGACCATCTGCAGCACCCCCTAGCTTCCAGCGACCTCCCAGATACCTCCAGACGGACCCCGCACCTCTCCTACCCCCTCTGCACTTTCGTGCCATTGATGGCCGTGGGAGAGCTCCGCTATAAAAACCACCCCGCACCCCCTCTCTTCTCCACACATCGCCAGCACTTCCCCCTCACACCCCTCACACCGTGCATCGCCAGGAGGGCGAGCACGCCACCACAGCCATCGTGCACAAGCTCGGCTGTGCACTGCCGCACCGAAGAAGAGGTCGATCACGGCCGCGCCGTGCTGCTCTCCCCCTCTCTCTTCTCTGCACCGCAACAGCCTCACCATTACCACCGCACTCACTCCCTCTTTGTTTCGTGCCCATAAGCGACGCAGGGGACTCGCCGGAGTTGGAGCATTGCCGAGGAAGCTGCGGAGCTCGCCGCCGATGAACCAGACCTCCCCAGCAAGCACCAGTCCTCCAGCGACCTTCCCGAGCCTCCGCCGTCGATCACAGCCTCGCCGCATCTACCCGAGCCCTCTAGGTGAGCCCTTGACCCACCTCGCCGTCGCCGGAGCCACGGCACCGTCGTGCTCCGGTACTCGCCGATGCGATAGAACCTCGGCCGTTGGATTTAAATCCAACGGTAGCATACCGCTTCGTCTCGTTAAGACACCGACAAGCGGGACCCACACGTCAGACTTTTAAACTTTTCCAGCGCGGGAACATTTTCCCGTTGAGTCACTGATGTGTAGGCCCCACATGTCATATTTCTCAACATTATCCAAATCAATTAGATTTTCTAAATTAAAATCCAGAAGGATTCAGTACTGGTATGAATTTAAAATTCAATATCTCGTGTTCTATAATCCAAATAAATCAAGTCAAAATGATCTGGAAAGCTTATAAAATTATTTAACTCACCAAAGTGGTCTCATCTCATTTAGTTAAATAACAAAAGAGTATTAGTAAAAATTCCACAGAAGGTTTAAAACACCAAACTAGTAGTTTCTGGAGTTATATTAGTCCAAATAACTTGAAACCAATTTTGGTAACTTTGTATTAGGATCCTTTAGCTCCCCAAATTTTGGTAGAATTAATTGAGCTGTTAAAATCCTTAGCTTTTGGTTGAACTTCAGTAAACCCGTCTGCACTAAACCAATTAGTGTGAATTAATAGTAGGTCCAATTAAACTAAACCCAATTTTGTTAGGTCACATACAACCAAGGTTAGTTATCCCTAAAAGTATTTAATTTTTGGAGCAACCTAATTTGTTTGGTAGCTAAAACTTGATTAAAAACCTTCTGAACTAAAACAAATGTGTAGGGAGTTTGATAACTCCAAATAACCTCAATCCAATTGAGATGTCTTCTACACATCAGTAGCTATCCATAGAAATTTAGTTTAAATTTTTGTGACCAACACAGAATAAATGGTGAATTGTTTGGTATACGACTAGTTTCTGCCTTAGTTTGAAAATAATTAAATAAAGGTTAATTCAATTTAATTGAAACCACATTGTGTTGCTTGATGTATGCAGTAGCTATTTATAGAATTTGTGATTGTAATGTGATGATGCTTGAGTTAGTATAGTGATTGTTTGTTTTGCTTGTCTAAACGTTTAGACGATACCGTTGACGGATTTATCGAGGAAGGATGGGATTTTTATTATATTGATCAACAAGGAGAAATCCAGGGACATTATGCTGAAACCAGGCAAGCTACTTCCCTGAGCTGCATCCATATATATCTATTTTGATTTACATGTTTTACGTATAAGAAGCATAAGTGATTTACGTGGTGTTTGCCACTAAAGTCATGATTTTGAAAACCTTTTACAAAATACGAGTACAATAATGAAACACCCGATATAGAGGTGTTAGTAGTGTGCAGTAATTTCTAAATGAATTTGTTTTTACTCAAAAGCTTTCTATGAAACTCTCTTGGTGAGATTACGATCCACCCACGTTTTGGATAAAAGTATTTTGCTAAAAATTGGAAATGATTTGTGAAAACCTTTTTGAAAAGTATATGAAAAACTATTTTGCCACTCTATGTAGAAATATCAGTTTGTTTATATAAAACTGTAGGATGGGAAAAACATTGTTTATTCAAAACTCCTTTGAAAATCCCTGGATGAATTATGGTATGCCGAGGTGTCGGTGATGAAATGGAGAAATGGAGTATGGTGAAGTTTATGAAAAATGCACATTGTGTCTTTGTACTATGACGACCAACCAATACCCTGTGCGACCACATTTACCCCCATATGGGGCGGGGCGTAGTCATATAATTTCTCGTGTTAGTACTGGATGCCTCAATAACGAGGATAACCTCGTTCCATGAGGGGATGGTCTGAGGACCTACCCCCTGACCCGGGTCCTCTAAAGCGAAGGACGCCTAAGGGCTGTCATGATTGAATCGGAGTTAGAGGATTTGTAGGGCCATTAAAATTCGCCGGGCAGAACTACGAGTCCTCACACTTAGTTTCTGAGGATTTATGTGTCGATGGAAAGTGTCATAGCGGCAGGATCCTGGTATGGCCGGGAACTCAACTTCGCATACCCCTGGTATGGCGGGACGTGGCTGACACGATGAGTGACCGGATGGGTGTGGGAAAAGCGTGCTACCTCTGCAGAGTGTAAAACTATTCGAATAGCCGAGTCCTCGGATATGGACAGTTGGGAGGCTGTCCTAAGACCATGTGCAAGTTTTACAAAGTTTTGAGTTTGAAAGGAAAAATGAAGTGGAGATTGTTTTATGCAACTATACCAATGAGTTGGTATGAGGTTGCTGGAAAATAAGTGACCCTGAAGGGGCTATGTTCGGAAAAGGTGGAGTTTTGGAGAATTAACCAAAAGGATATTTTCGGGGAAGAACGTTTTAAAAGAGACTTCTTACAAGGAAAGATTTACGGGGAAAAAGGTCTCAAAGCCTTCTTTGTTTTGTTTCAACAAAGGCTAGAGAGGATTTCGAAAAATGTAAAGTTTGTGAAAAAGTTATAAAATTCTTCTTACCTTTTTCAATAAAGTTATCGAGATGTTTTCAATAAATAAAAGTCTTATAAAATAAAGCTAAACTAGTGCATGCTTAAGTTCGGGTAGTTTGCGAGTACAATCAAATGTACTCATATTGGTTTCGTCCCTGGCTATTGTCTTAGCCAGATTTTAAGAGGAGCAGTTCGAAGAAGAGGAGTTCACTGGCGTCTTTGCGAACTAGGGCGCTTCCCAGTCAGCTGCCTGTAGGGTTAAGGCTAATGACTTGGGCTCCATGTTGTTTGGTGATTCCGCTGCCAGTACCAGTTGAAGCTAAGGACTTCAATCAAGTAAGTATGTTTATTCGGTATCTACGGGTGTTCTGTGATACCAATTCAAGTTATGTGCAACAACACACTGATCACGGGTTTGTTGCAGGAAACATAACGAGTATCTCGGATAACTACTCCGGGGTCCTCACAATCACCACGGTCATCTCTTCTGATCTTATACCGCAATGCACCGCATATCGGGAATTTATTCTCATTCTCATACTTCTCACCGTGGTAGAGGATGCAGTCATTAGGGCATGCATGTATCTTCTGCACTTCTAATCCTAGAGGGCAGACAAGCTTCTTTGCTTCATACGTACTGGCGGGCAATTCGTTCTCTCTTGGAAGGAGCTTCTTTAATATTACCAGCAACTTTTCAAATCTTGAGTCAGTCAGACCGGTCTGTGCCTTCCATTTCAGCAATTCCAATGTGCTACCCAGCTTTTTCTGGCCATCTTCACAATTTGGGTACAACAATTTTTGGTGGTCCTCTAACATCTTGTCGAACTGCAACCTCTCCTTACCTGTGTCGCAGCCTCACTTTGCATCAGAAATGGCCTGACCAAGATCATCAGCAGGCTCATCTGGTGCCCGTTCTTCACCTCCTTCTTCTTCATTGTCTTCCATTGCGGTATCAGCGTATTCAGGGAACATAGATCGGTAGTTGTCCTCATTATCTTCTTCATCGTCGTCTTCCATCATAACCCATTTTTCTCCGTGCTTGGTCCAAACATTATAGCCGGACATAAATCCAAACCGAAGCAGGTGGCTCTGAATGACTCTTGAGGAAGTGAAATCCTTCTCATTCCGACATTCCAGACATGGACAACAAATAAAACCATCCCGCCGCTTGTTCACCTCGGCCACAACGAGAAAAGAGCGCACACCTTCTCTGAAAGCGGTATCGAATCGGTTACCGTACATCCATGGATGGCTCATCTGCACCATACGTACAATTATATATCAAACGCAATCACGATGCTAAAATTAGTACCGTGCGGTAAAGACAAGAAAATAGTTGCTAACCTTTTAGGGCACTTGGAAAAAAAAGAGGAGAAATCTTATTAATTGAACTCAAGTGGCATCGTTCTCACAAACATTTCATCAAACACCTCCTGTGCACATGAAGAAAAAAAAACTAGCAGAAACCTCCACCTTGCACCAAGGAAAAAATGTAGGGCAGAATGGGGGGGGCTGGCTGTTTATATATAGGCCCAGACCTTATGTCCCGGTTTGAGGATCAAACCGGGACTAAAGGGTTGCCAGCAGGCCGCAAAAGGCCGTGGACCCTTTTGTCCCGGCTCTAGCCACCAACCGGGACAAAAGGTCCCTAAAGAACCGGGACATTTGCTGCCGTACCCTCTCGGCAGTTTCGGGGCGACGTGGCCTGACCATTTGTCCCGGCTCCAGACTGGGCCAGGACAAAAGGCCAGGACCAAAGGTCTATTTTCTACTAGTGACGGCAAAGAGGGAGGCCACGTGTCCACTCTGACCGCAGTGCAAATGGGGCCATCACGCTAACGCTTTGCCGTGTGCATGCACACGGCAATGATATACCCTTTGCCGTGTGCATGCACAAGGCAAAGGATAAAACTATTTTTTTGGCAAATTTGTTGGTTCATTTTGAAATAATAAATTATAATTATATTTAGCAAATTATAATAAATCCACTTGTCTAACCTAACACATTTTAGCAAATATTTGCACTTTGCTACCCTCTTCCGGCACATATATCGTGGGTAGACGATGAGTTGGACATTTCTCCAGCGGGGCTAGGATTTCGCCGCGGAGGGGCTCCGGAGCGTCGGGATGGCACCGAAAGATAGGGGTGGCATACCATGTGTTTACAAGTGTGATTAGGGTTGTAGATGCCAAATATTCACTCACTCTTTGTGTTGGTCTTCATCGGCATCGACTTCTCTCTCCCGAGTTCACATGCACTTATAGGGTGAAAGTCCTGGAACCGACAAACGGGAGGGAATCTTCTGTAGAGGTGGGTCATACCATTGTTTTGGCACTTCCTAGGGTCCACCCTAACACAACCAAGCAAAGAGTTACACATTGCTACCCACTCTGGGCTCCGGTAAAAACTGTAGGGGATAAGTTGGACATTTCTCCAGCGGGGCTAGGGTTTCTCCAGAGCGGGGCTCCGGAGCATCGAGATGGCACCGAAAGTTAGGTGGTGGCATACCATGTGTGTACAAGTGTGATTAGGGTTGTAGATGCCAAAAATTCACTCACTCTCTGTGTTGGGTCTTCACCGACATCGACTTCTCTCTACAGAGTCTAAGTACTTATAGGCTGAAAGTCCCGTATGTGATGAACGGGAGGGAATCTTGTCAAGAGTGGGGCTATACCTTTGTTTGGGACCTCACTGGGCCTACCCTAACACAACAAAGCAATTAGTTCCACTTGGCTACCCTATTCCGGCAAATGTATCGGGGGTAGACGGATAAGGTGGACTCGGCTCCAGCGGGTCTAGGGATTCTCCGGAGCAGGGCTCGGGAGCGTCGAAATGGCACCAAAAGCTAGGTGGTGACATACCATGTGTGTACAAGTGTGATTAGGGTTGTAGATGCCAAATATTCACTCACTCTCTGTGTTGGGTCTTCACCGGCATCGACTTCTCTCTACCGAGTCTAAGTACTTATAGGCTGAAAGTCCCGTATGTGACGAACGGGAGGGAATCTTGTCAAAAGTGGGGCTATACCTTTGTTTGGGACTTCATTGGGCCTACCCTAACACAACCAAGCAATTAGTTCCACTTGGCTACCCTATTCCGGCAAATGTATCGGAGGTAGATGGATAAGGTGGACTCGGCTCTAGCGGGTCTAGGGATTCTCCGGAGCGGGGCTCGGGAGCGTCGGAATGGCACCAAAAGCTAGGTGGTGACATACCATGTGTGTAGAAGTGTGATTAGGGTTGTAGATGCCAAATATTCACTCACTCTCTGTGTTGGGTCTTCACCGGCATCGACTTCTCTCTACCGAGTCTAAGGACTTATAGGCTGAAAGTCCCGTATGTGACGAACGGGAGGGAATCATGTCACGAGTGGGGCTATACCTTTGTTTGGGACTTCATTGGGCCTACCCTAACACAACCAAGCAATTAGTTTCACTTGGCTACCCTATTCCGGCAAATGTATCGGGGGTAGACAGATAAGGTGGAGTCGGCTCCTGTGGGTCTAGGGTTTCTCCGGAGCGAGGCTCCGGAGCGTCGGAATGGCACCAAAACCTAGGTGGTGACATACCATGTGTGTACAAGTGTGATTAGGGTTGTAGAAGCCAAAGATTCACTCACTCTCTGTGTTGGGTCTTCACCGGCATCGACTTCTCTCTACCAAGTCTAAGTACATAGGCTGAAAGTCCCAGATGTGACGAACGGGAGGGAATCTTGTCAATAGTGGGGCTATAACTTTGTTTGGGACTTCATTGGGCCTACCCTAACACAACCAAGCAATTAGTTCCACCTGGCTACCCTATTCCGGTAAATGTATTGGGGGTAGACGGATAAGGTGGACTCGGCTCCTGCGGGTCTAGGGTTTCTCCGGAGCGGGGCTAAGAAGCGTCGGAATGGCACAAAAAGCTAGGTGGTGACATACCATGTGTGTACAAGTGTGATTAGGGTTGTAGATGACAAAGATTCACTCACTCACTGTGTTGGGTCTTCACCGGCATCGACTTCTCTGTACCGAGTCTAAGTACTTATAGGCTGAAAGTCTCGTATGTGACGAACGGGAGGGAATCTTGTCAAGAGTGGGGCTATGCCTTTGTTTGGGATTTTATTGGGCCTACCCTAACACAACCAAGCAATTAGTTCCACCTGGCTACCCTATTCCGGCAAATGTATCGGGGGTAGACGGATAAGCTGGACTCGGTCCTGCGGGTCTAGGCTTTCTCCGGAGCGTCGGAATGGCACCAAAAGCTAGGTGGTGACAAACCATGTGTGTAGAAGTGTGATTAGGGTTGTAGACGCCAAATATTCACTCACTCTCTGTGTTGGGTCTTCACCGGCATCGACTTCTCTCTACCGAGTCTAAGTACTTATAGGCTGAAAGTCCCGTATGTGACGAACGGGAGGGAATCTTGTCAAGAGTGGGGCTATACCTTTTTTTGGGACTTCATTGGGCCTACCCTAACACAACCAAGCAATTAGTTCCACTTGGCTACCCTATTCCGACAAATGTATCGGGGTAGACGGATAAGGTGGAGTTGGCTCCCGCGGGTCTAGGGTTTCTCCAGTGCGGGGCTCCGGAGCGTCGGAATGGCACCAAAACCTAGGTGGAGACATACCATGTGTCTATAAGTGTGATTAGGGTTTTAGATGCCAAAGATTCACTCACTCTCAGTGTTGGGTCTTCACCGGCATCGACTTCTCTCTACCTAGTCTAAGTACATAGGCTGAAAGTCCCGGATGTGACGAACGGGAGGGAATCTTGTCAAGAGTGGGGCTATACCTTTGTTTGGGACTTCATTGGGCCTACCCTAACACAACCAAGCAATTAGTTCCACCTGGCTACCCTATTCCGGCAAATGTATCGGGGTAGACAAAAAAGGTGGACTTGGCTCCTTCGGGTCTAGGGTTTCTCCGGAGCGGGGCTCCGGAACGTCAGAATGGCACCAAAAGCTAGGTGGTTACATACCATGTGTGTACAAGTGTGATTAGGGTTGTAGATGCCAAAGATTCACTCATCTCTGTGTTGGGTCTTCACCGGCATCGACTTCTCTCTACCTAGTCTAAGTACTTATAGGCTGAAAGTACCGTATGTGACGAACGGGAGGGAATCTTGTCAAGAGTGGGGCTATAACTTTGTTTGGAACTTTATTTGGCCTACCCTAACACAACCAAGCAATTAGTTTCACCTGGCTACCCTATTCCGGCAAATGTATCAGGGGTAGACGGATAAGGTGGACTCGTCTCTTGCGGGTCTAGGGTTTCTCCGGAGCGTCGGTATGGCACCAAAAGCTAGGTGGTGACATACCATGTGTGTACAAGTGTGATTAGGGTTGTAGACACCAAAGATTCACTCACTCTCTGTGTTGGGTCTTCAACGGCATCGACTTCTCTCTACCGAGTCTAAGTACTTATAGGCTGAAAGTCCCGTATGTGACGAACGGGAGGGAATCTTGTCAAGAGTGGGGCTATACCTTTGTTTTGGACTTCATTGGGCCTACCCTAACACAACAAAGCAATTAGTTCCACTTGGCAACCCTATTCCGACAAATGTAACGGGGGTAGACGGATAAGGTAGAGTCGGCTCTCGCGGGTCTAGGGTTTCTCCGGAGCGGGACTCCGGAGCGTCGGAATGGCACCAAAACCTAGGTGGTGACATACCATGTGTGTATAAGTGTTATTAGGGTTTAGATGCCAAAGATTCACTCACTCTCAGTGTTGGGTCTTCAACGGCATCGACTTCTCTGTACCTAGTCTAAGTACATAGGCTGAAAGTCCCGGATGTGACGAACGGGAGGGAATCTTGTCAAGAGTGGGGCTATACCTTTGTTTGGGACTTCATTGGGCCTACCCTAACACAACCAAGCAATTAGTTCCACCTGGCTACCCTATTCCGGCAAATGTATCGGGGGTAGACGAATAAGGTGGACTTGGCTCCTGCGGGTCTAGGGTTTCTCCAGAGCGGGGCTCCGGAGCGTCAGAATGGCACCAAAGCTAGGTGTTGACATACCATGTGTGCACAAGTGTGATTAGGGTTGTAGATGCCAAAGATTCACTCACTCTCTGTGTTGGGTCTTCACCGGCATCGACTTCTCTCTACCGAGTCTAAGT
Organism: Poa pratensis; assembly: GCA_947311845.1. Lineage (NCBI taxonomy): Eukaryota > Viridiplantae > Streptophyta > Magnoliopsida > Poales > Poaceae > Poa > Poa pratensis. Next base: position 6,369,074 of record CAMZMU010000118.1, read on the forward strand.
ACATATAGGCTGAAAGTCCCGGATGTGACGAACAGGACGGAATCTTGTCAAGACTGGGGCTATACCTTTGTTTGGGACTTCATTGGGACTACCCTAACACAACCAAGCAATTAGTTCCACCTGGCTACCCTATTCCAGCAAATGTATCGGGGGTAGAAGGATAAGCTGGACTCGGCTCCTACAGGTCTAGGGTTTCTCCGGAGCGGGGCTCCGGAGCGTCGGAATGGCACCAAAAGCTAGGTGGTGACATACCATGTGTGTACAAGTGTGATTAGGGTTGTACATGCCAAAGATTCACTCACTCCTGTGTTGGGTGTTCACCGGCATCGACTTCTCTCTACCGAGTCTAAGTACTTAGAGGCTGAAATTCCCGTATGTGTCGAGCGGGAGGGAATCTTGTCAAGAGTGGGGCTATACATTTCTTTGGGACTTCATTGCACCTACCCTAACACAACCAAGCAATTGGTTCCACCTGGCTACCCTATTCCGGCAAATGTATCGGGGGTAGACGGATAAGCTTGACTCGGCTCCTGCGGGTCTAGGGTTTCTCCGGAGCGTCGGAATGGCACCAAAAGCTAGGTGGTGACATACCATGTGTGTAAAAGTGTGATTAGGGTTGTAGATGCTAAAGATTCACTCACTCTCAGTGTTGGGTCTTCACCGGCATCGACTTCTCTCTACCTAGTCTAAGTACTTATAGGCTGAAAGTCCCGTATGTGACGAACGGGAGGGAATCTTGTCAAGAGTGGGGCTATACCTTTGTTTGGGACTTCATTGGGCCTACCCTAACACAACCAAGCAATTAGTTCCACCTGGCTACCCTATTCCGGCAAATGTATCGGGGGTAGACGGATAAGGTGGACTCGGCTCCTGCGGGTCTAGGGTTTCTCCGTAGCGGGGCTCCGGAGCGTCGGAATGGCACCAAAAGCTAGGTGGTGACATACCATGTGTGTACAAGTGTGATTAGGGTTGTAGACGCCAAAGATTCACTCACTCTCCGTGTTGCATCTTCACCGGCATCCACTTCTCTCTACCGAGTCTAAGTACTTATAGGCTGAAAGTCCCGTATGTGACGAACGGGAGGGAATCTTGTCAAGAGTGGGGATATAGCTTTGTTTTGGACTTTATTGGGCCTACCCTAACACAACCAAGCAATTACTTCCACCTGGCTACCCTATTCCGGCAAATGTATCGGGGGTAGACGGATAAGGTGGACTCGGCTCCAGCGGGTCTAGGGTTTCTCCGGAGCGGGGCTCCGGAGCGTCGGAATTGCACCAAAATCTAGGTGGTGACATTCCAAGTGCGTACAAGTGTGATTAGGGTTGTAGATGCCAAATATTCACTCACTCTTTGTGTTAGGGCTTTACCGGCATCGGCTTTTCTCTCTCGAGTTCACCTGCACTTATAGCGTGAAAGTATCGGAACGGGCAAATAGGGGGAAATCTTGTGAAGATCTGGGACATACCATTGTTGTGTGACTTCCTAGGGCCCACCCTAACACAACCAAGCAAAGATTTGCACTTTGCTAACCTCTTCCGGCTCCGGTCAACGCCGTAGACGATAAGCTGGACATTTCTCCAGCGGGGCAAGGGTTTCTCCGGAGCGGGGCAAGGGTTTCTCCGGAGTCAAGATGGCACCGAAATCTAGGTGGTGGCATACCATGTGTGTACAAGTGTGATTAGTGTTGTATATGCCAAAGATTCACTCACTCTCTGTATTGGGTCTTCACCGGCATCGACTTCTCTCTACCGAGTCTAAGTACTTATAGGCAGAAAGTCCCGTATGTGACGAACGGGAGGGAATCTTGTCAAGAGTGGGGCTATACCTTTGTTTGGGACTTCATTGGGCCTACCCGAACACAACCAAGCAATTAGTTCCACCTGGCTACCCTATTCCGGCAAATGTACCGGGGGTAGACGGATAAGGTGGACTCGGCTCTAGGGGTCTAGGGTTTCTCCGGAGCGGGGCTCCGGAGCGTCGGAATGGCACCAAAATCTAGGTGGTGACATACCATGTGTGTACAAGTGTGATTAGGAATGGAGATGCCAAATATTCACTCACTCTCTGTGTTGGGTCTTCACCGGCATCGACTTCTCTCTACCGAGTCTAAGTACTTATAGGCTGAAAGTCCTGTATGTGACGAACCGGAGGGAATCTTGTCAAGAGTGGGGCTATACCTTTGTTTGGGACTTCATTGGGCCTACCCTGACACAACCAAGCAATTAGTTCCACCTGGCTACCCTATTCCGGCAAATGTATCGGGAGTAGACGGATAAGGTGGACTCGGCTCCTACGGGTCTAGGGTTTCTCCGAAACGGGGCTCCGGAGCGTCGGAATGGCACCCAAAGCTAGGTGGTTACATACCATGTGTGTACAAGTCTGATTAGGGTTGTAGATGCCAAAGATTCACTCACTCTCTGTATTGCGTCTTCATCGGCATCGACTTCTCTCTACCGAGTCTAAGTACTTATTGGCTGAAAGTCCCGTATGTGATGGACGGGAGGGAATCTAGTCAAGAGTGGGGCTTTACCTTTGTTTGGGACTTCATTGGGCCTACCCTAACACAATCAAGCAATTAGTTCCACCTGGCTACCCTATTCAGGCAAATGTATCGGGGGTAGACGGATAAGCTGGACTCGGCTCCTACGGGTCTAGGGTTTTCCGGAGCGGGGCTCCAGAGCGTCGGAATGGCACCAAAAGCTAGGTGGTGACATACCATGTGTGTACAAGTGTGATTAGGGTTGTAGATGCCAAAGATTCAGTCACTCTCTGTGTTGGGTCTTCACCGGCATCGACTTCTCTCTACCGAGTCTAATTACTTATAGGCTGAAAGTCCCGTATGTGACGAACGGGAGGGAATCTTGTCAAGAGTGGGGCTATACCTTTGCTTGGGACATAATTGGGCATACCCTACCACAGCCAAGCAATTAGTTCCACCTGGCTACCCTATTCCGGCAAATGTATCGGGGGTAGACGGATAAGGTGGACTCGGCTCCAGCGGGTCTAGGGTTTCTTCGGAGCGGGGCTCCGGAGCGTCGGAATGGCACCAAAAGCTAGGTGGTGACATACCATGTGTGTACAAGTGTGATTAGGGTTGTAGATGCCAAATATTCACTCACTCTCTGTGTTGGGTCCACACCGACATCGACTTCTCTCTACCGAGTCTAAGTACTTATATGCTGAAAGTCCCGTATGTGACGAACGGGAGGGAATCTTGTCAAGAGTGGGGCTATACCTTTGTTTGGGACTTAATTGGGCCTACCCTAACACAACCAAGCAATTAGTTCCACCTTGCTACCCTATTTCGGCAAATGCATCGGGGGTAGACGGATAAGGTGGACTCGGCTCCTGCGGGTCTAGGGTTTCTCCGGATCGTCGGAATGGCACCAAAAGCTCGGTGGTGATATACCATGTGTCTACAAGTGTGATTAGGGTTGTAGATGCCAAATATTCACTCACTCTCTGTGTTGGGTCTTCACCGGCATCGACTTCTCTCTACCGAGTCTAAGTACTTATAGGCTGAAAGTCCCGCATGTGACGAACGGGAGGGAATCTTTTCAAGAGTGGGGATATACCTTTGTTTGGGACTTCATTGGGCCTACCCTAACACAACGAAGCAATTAGTTCCACCTGGCTACCCTATTCCGGCAAATGTATCGGGGGTAGACGGATAAGGTGGACTCGGCTCCAGCGGGTCTAGGGTTTCTCGGAGCGGGCTCCGGAGCGTCGGAATGGCACCAAAAGCTAGGTGGTGACATACCATGTGTGTACAAGTGTGATTAGGATTGTAGATGCCAAATATTCACTCTCTCTCTGTGTTGGGTCTTCACCGGCATCGACTTCTCTCTATCGAGTCTAAGTACTTATAGGCTGAAAGTCCCGTATGTGACGAACGGGAGGGAATCTTGTCAATAGTGGGGCTATACCTTTTTTTGGGACTTCATTGGGCCTACCCTAACACAACCAAGCAATTAGTTCCACCTGGGTACCCTATTCCGGCAAATGTATCGGGGGTAGACGGATAAGGTGGACTCGGCTCCAGCGGGTCTAGGGTTTCTCCGGAGCGGGGCTCCGGAGCGTCGGAATGGCACGAAAATCTAGGTGGTGACATACCATGTGTGTACAAGTGTGATTAGGGTTGTAGATGCCAAATATTCACTCACTCTTTGTGTTAGGGCTTTACCGGCATCGGCTTTTCTCTCTCGAGTTCACATGCACTTATAGCGTGAAAGTATCGGAACAGGCAAACAGGGGGAAATTTGTGAAGATCCGGGACATACCATTGTTGTGTGACTTCCTAGGGCCCACCCTAACACAACCAAGCAAAGATTTGCACTTTGCTAACCTCTTCCGGCTCCGGTCAACGCCATAGACGATAAGCTGGACATTTCTCCAGCGGGGCAAGGGTTTCTCTGGAGCGGGGCTCCGGAGAGTCGAGATGGCACCGAAAGCTAGGTGGTGGCATACCATGTGTGTACAAGTGTGATTAGTGTTGTATATGCCAAAGATTCACTCACTCTCTGTGTTGGGTCTTCACCGGCATCGACTTCTCTCTACCGAGTCTAAGTACTTATAGGCGGAAAGTCCCGTATGTGACGAACGGGAGGGAATCTTGTCAAGAGTGGGGCTATACCTTTGTTTGGGACTTCATTGGGCCTACCTGAACACAACCAAGCAATTAGTTCCACCTGGCTAACCTATTCCGGCAAATGTACAGGGGGTAGACGGATAAGGTGGACTCGGCTCCTGCGGGTCTAGGGTTTCTCCAGAGCGGGGCTCCGGAGCGTCGGAATGGCACCAAAATCTAGGTGGTGACATACCATGTGTGCACAAGTGTGATTAGGGTTGTAGATGCCAAAGATTCACTCACTCTCTGTGTTGGGTCTTCACCGGCATCGACTTCTCTCTACCGAGTCTAAGTACATATAGGCTGAAAGTCCGGATGTGACGAACAGGACGGAATCTTGTCAAGACTGGGGCTATACCTTTGTTTGGGACTTCATTGGGCCTACCTAACACAACCAAGCAATTAGTTCCACCTGGCTACCCTATTCAGGCAAATGTATCGGGGGTAGACGGATAAGCTGGACTCGGCTCCTACGGTCTAGGGTTTCTCCGGAGCGGGGCTCCGGAGCGTCGGAATGGCACCAAAAGCTAGGTGGTGACATACCATGTGTGTACAAGTGGGATTAGGGTTGTAGATGCCAAAGATTCACTCACTCTCTGTGTTGGGTCTTCACCGGCATCGACTTCTCTCTACCGAGTCTAAGTACTTATAGGCTGAAAGTCCCGTATGTGACGAACGGGAGGGAATCTTGTCAAGAGTGGGGCTATACCTTTGTTTGGGACTTAATTGGGCATACCCTACCACAACCAAGCAATTAGTTCCACCTGGCTACCCTATTTCGGCAAATGTACGGGGGTAGACGGATAAGGTGGACTCGGCTCCTGCGGGTCTAGGGTTTCTCCGGAGCGTCGGAATGGCACCAAAAGCTCGGTTTTGATATACCATGTGTCTACAAGTGTGATTAGGGTTGTAGATGCCAAATATTCACTCACTCTCTGTGTTGGCTCTTCACCGGCATCGACTTCTCTCTACCGAGTCTAAGTACTTATAGGCTGAAAGTCCCGTATGTGATGAACGGGAGGAATCTTTTCAAGAGTGGGATATACCTTTGTTTGGGACTTCATTGTGCCTACCCTAACACAACCAAGCAATTAGTTCCACCTGGCTACCCTATTCCGGCAAATGTATCGGGGGTAGACGGATAAGGTGGACTCGGCTCCAGCGGGTCTAGGGTTTCTCCGGAGCAGGGCTCCGGAGCGTCGGAATGGCACCAAAAGCTAGGTGGTGACATACCATGTGTGTACAAGTGTGATTAGGATTGTAGATGCCAAATATTCACTCTCTCTCTGTGTTGGGTCTTCACCGACATCGACTTCTCTCTATCGAGTCTAAGTACTTATGGGCTGAAAGTCCCGTATGTGACGAACGGGAGGGAATCTTGTCAATAGTGGGGCTATACCTTTGTTTGGGACTTCATTGGGCCTACCCTAACACATTCAAGCAATTAGTTCCACCTGGCTACCCTATTCCGGCAAATGTATCGGGGGTAGACGGATAAGGTGGACTCGGCTCCAGCGGGTCTAGGGTTTCTCCGGAGCGGGGCTCCGGAGCGTCGGAATGGCACCAAAATCTAGGTGGTGACATACCAAGTGTGTACAAGTGTGATTAGGGTTGTAGATGCCAAATATTCACTCACTCTTTGTGTTAGGGCTTTACCGGCATCGGCTTTTCTCTCTCAAGTTCACATGCACTTATAGCGTGAAAGTATCGGAACGGGCAAACAGGGGGAAATCTTGTGAAGATCTGGGACATACCATTGTTGTGTGACTTCCTAGGGCCCACCCTAACACAACCAAGCAAAGATTTGCACTTTGCTAACCTCTTCCGGCTCCGGTCAATGCCGTAGACGATAAGCTAGAAATTTCTCCAGCGGGGCAAGGGTTTCTCTGGAGCGGGGCTCCGGAGAGTCGAGATGGCACCGAAAGCTAGGTGGTGGCATACCATGTGTGTACAAGTGTGATTAGTGTTGTATATGCCAAAGATTCACTCACTCTCTATGTTGGGTCTTCACCGGCATCGACTTCTCTCTACCGAGTCTAAGTACTTATAGGCGGAAAGTCCCGTATGTGATGAATGGGAGGGAATCTTGTCAAGAGTGGGGCTATACCTTTGTCTGGGACTTCATTGGGCCTACCCGAACACAACCAAGCAATTAGTTCCACCTGGCTACCCTATTCCGGCAAATGTAGGGGGTAGACGGATAAGCTGGACTCGGCTCTAGCGGGTCTAGGGTTTCTCCGGAGCGGGGCTCCGGAGTGTCGGAATGGCACCAAAATCTAGGTGGTGACATACCACGTGTGTACAAGTGTGATTAGGAATGGAGATGCCAAATATTCACTCACTCTCTGTGTTGGGTCTTCACCGGCTTCGACTTCTCTCTACCGAGTCTAAGTACTTATAGGCTGAAAGTCCCATATGTGACGAACCGGAGGGAATCTTGTCAAGAGTGGGGCTATACCTTTGTTTGGGACTTCATTGGGCCTACCCTGACACAACCAAGCAATTAGTTCCACCTGGCTACCCTATTCCGGCAAATGTATCGGGAGTAGATGGATAAGCTGGACTCGGCTCCTGCGGGTCTAGGGTTTCCCCGGAGCGGGGCTCCGGAGCGTTGGAATGGCACCAAAAGCTAGCTGGTGACATACCATGCGTGTACAAGTGTGATTAGGGTTGTAGATGCCAAATATTCACTCACTCTTTGTGTTAGGGCTTTACCGGCATCGGCTTCTCTCTCTCGAGTTCACATGCACTTATAGCGCGAAAGTATCGGAACAGGCAAATAGGGGGAAATCTTGTGAAGAACTGGGACATACCATTGTTGTGTGACTTCCTAGGGCCCACCCTAACACAACCAAGCAAAGAGTTGCACATTGCTACCCACTGCGGGTTCCGGTAAAAGCTGTAGATGATAAGCTGGACATTTCTCCAGCGGGGCTAGGGTTTCGCTGGAGCAGGGCTCCGGAGCGTCGGGATGGCACCGAAAGCTAGGGGGTGGCATACCATGTGTTTACAAGTGTGATTAGGGTTGTGGATGCCAAAGATTCACTCACTCTTTGGGTTGGGTCATCACCGGCATCGACTTCTCTCTCCGAGTTCACATGCACTTATAGCGTGAAAGTATCAGAACCGAGAAACGGGAGGAATCTTCTGTAGAGGTGGGTCATGCCATTGTTTTGAGACTTCCTAGGGCCCACCCTAACACAACCAAGCAAAGAGTTGCACTTTGCTAACCTCTTTCGGCTCCGGTCAATGCCGTAGACGATAAGTTGGACATTTCTCCAGTGGGGCTAGGGTTTCACCGCAGAGGGGCTCCGGAGCGTCGGGATGGCACCCAAATCTAGGGGGTGGCATACCATGTGTTTACAAGTGTGATTAGGGTTGTAGATGCCAAAGATTCAGTCACTCTCTGTGTTGGGTCTTCACCGGCATCGACTTCTCTCTACCGAGTCTAATTACTTATAGGCTGAAAGTCCCGTATGTGACGAACGGGAGGGAATCTTGTCAAGAGTGGGGCTATACCTTTGCTTGGGACTTAATTGGGCATACCCTACCACAACCAAGCAATTAGTTCCACCTGGCTACCCTATTCCGGCAAATGTATCGGGGGGTAGACGGATAAGGTGGACTCGGCTCCAGCGGGTCTAGGGTTTCTTCGGAGCGGGGCTCCGGAGCGTCGGAATGGCACCAAAAGCTAGGTGGTGACATACCATGTGTGTACAAGTGTGATTAGGGTTGTAGATGCCAAATATTCACTCACTCTCTGTGTTGGGTCCACACCGACATCGACTTCTCTCTACCGAGTCTAAGTACTTATATGCTGAAAGTCCCGTATGTGACGAACGGGAGGGAATCTTGTCAAGAGTGGGGCTATACCTTTGTTTGGGACTTAATTGGGCCTACCCTAAGACAACCAAGCAATTAGTTCCACCTTGCTACCCTATTTCGGCAAATGCATCGGGGGTAGACGGATAAGGTGGACTCGGCTCCTGCGGGTCTAGGGTTTCTCCGGATCGTCGGAATGGCACCAAAAGCTCGGTGGTGATATACCATGTGTCTACAAGTGTGATTAGGGTTGTAGATGCCAAATATTCACTCACTCTCTGTGTTGGGTCTTCACCGGCATCGACTTCTCTCTACCGAGTCTAAGTACTTATAGGCTGAAAGTCCCGCATGTGACGAACGGGAGGGAATCTTTTCAAGAGTGGGGATATACCTTTGTTTGGGACTTCATTGGGCCTACCCTAACACAACGAAGCAATTAGTTCCACCTGGCTACCCTATTCCGGCAAATGTATCGGGGGTAGACGGATAAGGTGGACTCGGCTCCAGCGGGTCTAGGGTTTCTCCGGAGCGGGGCTCCGGAGCGTCGGAATGGCACCAAAAGCTAGGTGGTGACATACCATGTGTGTACAAGTGTGATTAGGATTGTAGATGCCAAATATTCACTCTCTCTGTGTTGGGTCTTCACCGGCATCGACTTCTCTCTATCGAGTCTAAGTACTTATAGGCTGAAAGTCCCGTATGTGACGAACGGGAGGGAATCTTGTCAATAGTGGGGCTATACCTTTGTTTGGGACTTCATTGGGCCTACCCTAACACAACCAAGCAATTAGTTCCACCTGGGTACCCTATTCCGGCAAATGTATCGGGGGTAGACGGATAAGGTGGACTCGGCTCCAGCGGGTCTAGGGTTTCTCCGGAGCGGGGCTCCGGAGCGTCGGAATGGCACGAAAATCTAGGTGGTGACATACCATGTGTGTACAAGTGTGATTAGGGTTGTAGATGCCAAATATTCACTCACTCTTTGTGTTAGGGCTTTACCGGCATCGGCTTTTCTCTCTCGAGTTCACATGCACTTATAGCGTGAAAGTATCGGAACAGGCAAACAGGGGGAAATTTGTGAAGATCCGGGACATACCATTGTTGTGTGACTTCCTAGGGCCCACCCTAACACAACCAAGCAAAGATTTGTACTTTGCTAACCTCTTCCGGCTCCGGTCAACGCCATAGACGATAAGCTGGACATTTCTCCAGCGGGGCAAGGGTTTCTCTGGAGCGGGGCTCCGGAGAGTCGAGATGGCACCGAAAGCTAGGTGGTGGCATACCATGTGTGTACAAGTGTGATTAGTGTTGTATATGCCAAAGATTCACTCACTCTCTGTGTTGGGTCTTCACCGGCATCGACTTCTCTCTACCGAGTCTAAGTACTTATAGGCGGAAGTCCCGTATGTGACGAACGGGAGGGAATCTTGTCAAGAGTGGGGCTATACCTTTGTTTGGGACTTCATTGGGCCTACCCGAACACAACCAAGCAATTAGTTCCACCTGGCTAACCTATTCCGGCAAATGTACAGGGGGTAGACGGATAAGGTGGACTCGGCTCTAGCGGGTCTAGGGTTTCTCGGAGCGGGGCTCCGGAGCGTCGGAATGGCACCAAAATCTAGGTGGTGACATACCATGTGTGTACAAGTGTGATTAGGAATGGAGATTCAAATACTCACTCACTCTCTGTGTTGGGTCTTCACCGGCATCGACTTCTCTCTACCGAGTCTAAGTACTTATAGGCTGAAAGTCCCGTATGTGACGAACCGGAGGGAATCTTGTCAAGAGTGGGGCTATACCTTTGTTTGGGACTTCATTGGGCCTACCCTAACACAACCAAGCAATTAGTTCCACCTGGCTACCCTATTCAGGCAAATGTATCGGGGGTAGACGGATAAGCTGGACTCGGCTCCTACGGGTCTAGGGTTTCTCCGGAGCGGGGCTCCGGAGCGTCGGAATGGCACCAAAAGCTAGGTGGTGACATACCATGTGTGTACAAGTGGGATTAGGGTTGTAGATGCCAAAGATTCACTCACTCTCTGTGTTGGGTCTTCACCGGCATCGACTTCTCTCTACCGAGTCTAAGTACTTATAGGCTGAAAGTCCCGTATGTGACGAACGGGAGGGAATCTTGTCAAGAGTGGGGCTATACCTTTGTTTGGGACTTAATTGGGCATACCCTACCACAACCAAGCAATTAGTTCCACCTGGCTACCCTATTTCGGCAAATGTACCGGGGGTAGACGGATAAGGTGGACTCGGCCCCTGCGGGTCTAGGGTTTCTCCGGAGCGTCGGAATGGCACCAAAAGCTCGGTGGTGATACCATGTGTCTACAAGTGTGATTAGGGTTGTAGATGCCAAATATTCACTCACTCTCTGTGTTGGGTCTTCACCGGCATCGACTTCTCTCTACCGAGTCTAAGTACTTATAGGCTGAAAGTCCCGTATGTGACGAACGGGAGGGAATCTTTTCAAGAGTGGGGATATACCTTTGTTTGGGACTTCATTGTGCCTACCCTAACACAACCAAGCAATTAGTTCCACCTGGCTACCCTATTCCGGCAAATGTATCGGGGGTAGACGGATAAGGTGGACTCGGCTCCAGCGGGTCTAGGGTTTCTCCGGAGCAGGGCTCCGGAGCGTCGGAATGGCACCAAAAGTTAGGTGGTGACATACCATGTGTGTACAAGTGTGATTAGGATTGTAGATGCCAATATATTCACTCTCTCTCTGTGTTGGGTCTTCACCGACATCGACTTCTCTCTATCGAGTCTAAGTACTTATAGGCTGAAAGTCCCGTATGTGACGAACGGGAGGGAATCTTGTCAATAGTGGGGCTATACCTTTGTTTGGGACTTCATTGGGCCTACCCTAACACATTCAAGCAATTAGTTCCACCTGGCTACCCTATTCCGGCAAATGTATCGGGGGTAGACGGATAAGGTGGACTCGGCTCCAGCGGGTCTAGGGTTTCTCCGGAGCGGGGCTCCGGAGCGTCGGAATGGCACCAAAATGTAGGTGGTGACATACCAAGTGTGTACAAGTGTGATTAGGGTTGTAGATGCCAAATATTCACTCACTCTTTGTGTTAGGGCTTTACCGGCATCGGCTTTTCTCTCTCAAGTTCACATGCACTTATAGCGTGAAAGTATCGGAACGGGCAAACAGGGGGAAATCTTGTGAAGATCTGGGACATACCATTGTTGTGTGACTTCCTAGGGCCCACCCTAACACAACCAAGCAAAGATTTGCACTTTGCTAACCTCTTCCGGCTCCGGTCAATGCCGTAGACGATAAGCTGGAAATTTCTCCAGCGGGGCAAGGGTTTCTCTGGAGCGGGGCTCCGGAGAGTCGAGATGGCACCGAAAGCTAGGTGGTGGCATACCATGTGTGTAGAAGTGTGATTAGTGTTGTATATGCCAAAGATTCACTCACTCTCTGTGTTGGGTCTTCACCGGCATCGACTTCTCTCTACCGAGTCTAAGTACTTATAGGCGGAAAGTCCCGTATGTGACGAATGGGAGGGAATCTTGTCAAGAGTGGGGCTATACCTTTGTCTAGGACTTCATTGGGCCTACCCGAACACAACCAAGCAATTAGTTCCACCTGGCTACCCTATTCCGGCAAATGTACCGGGGGTAGACGGATAAGCTGGACTCGGCTCTAGCGGGTCTAGGGTTTCTCCGGAGCGGGGCTCCGGAGCGTCGGAATGGCACCAAAATCTAGGTGGTGACATACCATGTGTGTACAAGTGTGATTAGGAATGGAGATGCCAAATATTCACTCACTCTCTGTGTTGGGTCTTCACCGGCTTCGACTTCTCTCTACGAGTCTAAGTACTTATAGGCTGAAAGTCCCATATGTGACGAACCGGAGGGAATCTTGTCAAGAGTGGGGCTATACCTTTGTTTGGGACTTCATTGGGCCTACCCTGACACAACCAAGCAATTAGTTCCACCTGGCTACCCTATTCCGGCAAATGTATCGGGAGTAGACGGATAAGCTGGACTCGGCTCCTGCGGGTCTAGGGTTTCCCCGGAGCGGGGCTCCGGAGCGTTGGAATGGCACCAAAAGCTAGCTGGTGACATACCATGCGTGTACAAGTGTGATTAGGGTTGTAGATGCCAAATATTCACTCACTCTTTGTGTTAGGGCTTTACCGGCATCGGCTTCTCTCTCTCGAGTTCACATGCACTTATAGCGCGAAAGTATCGGAACAGGCAAATAGGGGGAAATCTTGTGAAGAACTGGGACATACCATTGTTGTGTGACTTCCTAGGGCCCACCCTAACACAACCAAGCAAAGAGTTGCACATTGCTACCCACTGCGGGTTCCGGTAAAAGCTGTAGATGATAAGCTGGACATTTCTCCAGCGGGGCTAGGGTTTCGCTGGAGCAGGGCTCCGGAGCGTCGGGATGGCACCGAAAGCTAGGGGGTGGCATACCATGTGTTTACAAGTGTGATTAGGGTTGTGGATGCCAAAGATTCACTCACTCTTTGGGTTGGGTCATCACCGGCATCGACTTCTCTCTCCCGAGTTCACATGCACTTATAGCGTGAAAGTATCAGAACCGAGAAACGGGAGGAAATCTTCTGTAGAGGTGGGTCATGCCATTGTTTTTAGACTTCCTAGGGCCCACCCTAACACAACCAAGCAAAGAGTTGCACTTTGCTAACCTCTTCGGCTCCGGTCAATGCCATAGACGATAAGTTGGACATTTCTCCAGTGGGGCTAGGGTTTCCGCAGAGGGGCTCCGGAGCGTCGGGATGGCACCCAAATCTAGGGGTGGCATACCATGTGTTTACAAGTGTGATTAGGGTTGTAGATGCCAATGATTCACTCACTCTCTGTGTTGGGTCTTCACCGGCATCAACTTCTCTCCCCGAGTTCACATGCACTTATAGGGTGAAAGTCCCGGAACCGACAAACGGGAGGGAATCTTCTGTAGAGGTGGGTCATACCATTGTTTTGGGACTTCCTAGGGTCCACCCTAAGACAACCAAGCAAAGAGTTGCACATTGCTACCCAATCCGGGCTCCGGTCAACGCCATAGACGATAAGTTTAACTCGGCTCCAGCGGGGCTAGGGTTTCGCCGCGGAGGGGCTCCACAAGGTAGGGTATTAATTATTGGGTAAATATAATAATATTAGAATTAAAATTAGTATATAAAACAAAACTAATAAGACAATTAAAATAAACAAAAAGTAATTGCTCTTTGCCGTGCGCAAGCACACGGCAAAGAGAGGCAAAGAGATAAGCTCTTTGCCGTGTGCTTGCACACGGCAAAGACTGAGGGAGGGCCCACCCGCCAGTGGGCCGGGACGGCTAATTGGGTGAATCTTTGACGTGTGCTCGATTTCGGGCACACGGCAAAGAACTAACCGTAAAATTGAAATAACCGGTCGATTTGGGGAAAAATCCCCAAATCGACGGTCCACGCCACGCGCCCACCTCTCTGCTGATCCCCGCCGCCGTCGTCGCCACTTACCGCCGTCGTCGTCGCCCCTCGCCACCTTGCCGTCGTCGTCGCCACCCCGCTGCCGTCGTCGCCACCTCACCCCTGCCCCACCTCCACCGCGCCCCTCCTCGTCACCTCGCTGCCACCCCGTGGCCGCCTCCCGGTTGCCGCGCTCGACGTCGCCGCCACGAGCGCCTCCGGCCCAGGCCGCGCCGTGCAGCCATCCACCTCCACACGCCAACTCCCAGCGCCACCTCCCCTGATCTCCTCCGGCAGCAAGAGGCAGAGAAGCTCACAAAGGTGAGCTTTGTATTTTTTTTGTTAATTAGCACTGTTATTACTAGTTGTTAGTACACTGTTAGTAGGAAATTGTTAGTGTTAGAAATAGGAAATATGAAATTGTTAGTGTTAAAATTGTTAGTGTTAGTGTTAGAAATAGAAATAGGAAATTGAAAATACAAATTGGAAATAGAAAATAGGAAAATAGAAATAGAAAATAGAATTAAGAAATAGGAAATTGTTAGTGTTAGTGTTAGTGTTAAAATTGTTAGTGTTAGTGTTAGAAATAGAAATAGGAAATAGAAAATACAAATTAAGAAATAGAAATAGAAAATTGGAAAATAGACATATAAAGTAGAATAATTAGAAATATAATTTTTATGACTAATTTTTTGTTTTGTTGGCAGATCCCCTCATCGGCCACGAGGTCCCGCCGTCGACTACTTCCTCGCATCATCCACTACGCTCGAGGTGAGCACCATTTCCGTCTCCTCCGCCCTTCTGACCCCTTGCTCTGCCCGGCCTTCAAGCCGATGTCACTTTTACTTTCATGCATAGTCGCGTCACCTTAGGCGTCTCCCGTCCGGGAGAGCTGCAAATTTATAAATATGCAGGACTGTCCGTCTCTGCATATTTATAACCGTATCTCTTCCGGATTGTCCACGTTTTGGACAGTCCGGGTATGTGTAGATCCATTCATGTTTCCATGTGCTACCCGTCCCGAGACGGAATTTCGGCAACACCCCCTGTTGTTCTTCGGATGCACACCCTCTCGGCTAGACAAGCTCGAGACGTGTATTCTGAAGAACAGCGGGGAGGTGCTGCTGAAATTCCGTCTTGGGTCGGGGTAGAACATGGAAACACGACTCGATCTACACATACCCGGGTGGGATTAGGACTCTAACTAGTAGAAGTGTAGGTGAACCCTTGCATGCTTTAAAATCTAAAATTTGGCCGTAATTAATTTGACGACATTTAGTTAATTTATTATTACTTGCTTCAAATTATGAAATGCGTTACCGTTGTCAACCAAAAGAGCAGAAGAAGATGGCTGATCATGCTGACCGTCAGTGGATGTACACTGGCCGCAAAAGTAAGAAAGATATTAGCACTGAGTGGTTTATTAAGCTGGAAGAATTCTTGGATCAGGCGTTTGCCGATGGGTCAGGTACTGCTTGGTGTCCGTGCAGGAGGAGGTTGGCGGGTGCTGGAGGGGCGCGGAGACGAGGGAAGGAGAGGGTGGAGGAGGAGACGGAGACGGGGAGGGGGGAGGAGGAGACGGAGTTTGAGGGGTCGGAGAGGGAGTATGACGATCTCCCGCCAGCCGATGGCCCCGAGAGGATGGAGGACGAGGAGGAGGTGGAAGAGGAGGGAGAGGCGGAGGTTACTAGTGTGTACCTGCGAGGTCCGGTACAGCTGCCGAAGAACGTCCCGCTCACGTCTCGGCATGTGATTACACCAAAGGGCTCTGGGTAAGATCCACTTATATGTAATCTTCGGTATTTTTTAACATTTTGCATATCAAATCTCTCGACACATTCTAACTAATATTTTTTGCAAACAGGTTCATGAAGGATGGTCCAGGGCGGAACGTGTCGCACGTTCTTGGCTCTCTACTGAAGAGCCACTACTCGGGGCTGGTGACACGCAAGGAGGGTACTCCGCCCGTGCCAGCTATGCGGTGGGAGGACTACAAGCTGTGCCACGAAACCACCCATGCCACAAAGTACGATGCCGTCCTTCACGATTTCTGGGTAAGTCAGCTACCATATTTCCTTAAGCATATCTCATCGAATGGACTAACACCCGCATCCGTCGTGTTTTAATTGCAGCTGCACTTTAGATGCCAGGAGGGGCAGGAGGCGCTGTCCCGGGCGATCCTCATCAAGAAGGGGTTCAAGGCGGTGACGAACCTGATATACGAGGCTAGAGTCTCCGCCGTGGTCCGGATCGAGGCGGCCAAGGGGGCGTCATGCACGAGGAAGGCTGCCATTGGCATGTACCCCACCGCCGAGGAGTATAACTCGGTAAAGCTGATTCGTCTTATTCTTTACCCCATGCCTAACACTTGTATTATTTTCCATGCACACTAACCACATACACATTTATGTAGGCGAAGCCTAGCTGGTGCGGCGGGCACGCGGAGTGCTTGTGGCAACTGTGCCAGATGTGGGACTCTGACCCGTGGAAGCTCAAGAACGCTCAGGGTAGGAGGAACAGGATGATCGTTGGAGCTATGCACCATCAGGGTAGCCAGACCGTGTCGGGGTACGCCGACATATATGTAAGTGGAATTTTTTTCACAAGTTATTTATGCATTCTAAGTTATGGACAGAACAAGACATGGTCTTCTAACTATGTCACTTTAATTGCAGGCAAAACACAACAAGGTGGCGAAGCCTAACACCTACCACGCCTTCCACATGGCCAAGCTGGCACCTGCCAAGAAGGCCAAGCCGTTTGATCCAAACACCACTAAAGCAGCATACTCTAAGCCCACATACAAGCGCAAGAAGAAGTATGATGCTTCGGTGAAGGAGAGGGATGGGACTGATGCTGACCCGAGCTCCCAGGACTTGGACCTGGAGATTATCATGGTGGCGGGAGGCGGGAAGAAGCACGGCCGGCCTTCTCTTCGAGCCAGCGTCTTCCCTGTGCAGGCTGAGAGCCTAGCCAGCATCAGGGCTAGGTCTACGAGCTCGAGCCTCCAGATCCACACCCGCGACGAGCCTGCACGTGACCTACGAGCGGTTAGTTTCGCTACTTTGTCACTCCCCTCCTGTGACTTAGCATGTTTTCATTTTTACTAATGCAACCATTTCACCGGATAAGGAGTTGGACAAGATGGAGATGCATGTAAAATGCATACATGAACTTTGCACTTTAATTGCTTATATTCCAATCATATTTGCATCATATAAGGGTTATATCAATGTTTTATAATGATTTTTGGGAATATTCATTTGTTTCCTATTTTTATGGAATTAACCCTGCACAGGCAGAAAACCCCGTTTTCTTATTTTAATGTTTCAGGGACCCAAACGTCAACGAAATCACCTGGAAATTTACGGGCGTCAATATTTGGAAGGAAGAAGACCTGTGGGCGAAGGAAGCGAACAAGCGGAGGCCCGAGGCCCAAACGGGGGTGGCCCATGCGGCCAGGTACTGTGGCCGCGTGGGGCCCACCCGTTTGGCCCTCGTGGCTCCGTTGCCGTCGATCTTCGCTCCACCGACATCGTCTTGACCTAAAAACGCCTATAAAAAAGGTCCCCCGACGTTCTCTGGAAGGAGCGCCGCACAAACACAGAAACACCGAAACGGAGATCAGGAGCTGCAGATTGGAGGGGGAAAACTCCGGCGGAGCGCTGCCGGCGTGGTCTCCACCTTCTCCATCGACTTCTCCACCGTCTCCATGATGAAGAGGGAGTAGTCCACCTCTGGACTATGGGTTTGTGGAAGTAACTTATGTATCTCTCCTCTCTTGAGCTTCACTAATTAGCACCGTATGAGCTGCTGAACATGATTACGGTCACCGTTGTAATACCTTTATGGTGGATATTTATGAGTTAATATATGTTCGAGATTGCAATGTTTGTTTCAGTTATGAGTATAGATGCATATTATGTACCCTGTTCTTGTCTACTTGTTTTGATCAAGCATGTTTATGACAGCGTGTGTGGGGGAACGTGTGCATTAGTTGGAGTAACGGGGGGTGGCCAGTGCAGTGAACATGAGAAATTTCTGCGATCCACTTTGGTATCTTTACCTTACTTTGTTACCTCACTAGGGATAAACTAAAATACCATGCTACCTGGGATGTGAGCGTGACCATTGCCACTACTCCATGACTAGATCTAGCATATTCTTATTTGCACTTCATGTCATGATACTTAATGCCATACTCTGAGTTATCTTAATTACTGAGGTGTTATGATTTAGTTCGCATCTTGGTGGAGTATAAGAGAGATTAATAACCAAAAGATCTCTATGTTAGGACGTGATGCCCATATATCTAAGTAAGTTGTTATCAAACCCTGTGTTGCAATCTCATATGTTAACTGTGTGTGTTCAATTGTCTACCACTTTATAAAGAGAGAGTGCATTTGTGAAACCATGAACCCCAGTCCATTTTTAATCATAAGAAACACCTTTCCAACACCATATACCACTTTTCTATTTTCAGCCATCATTAAATCCGAAAATACAAAAATACTTTTTATCTTGCATACATCATTCAAAAACCCAAAAATATCATTTATCATTGCATCCACCATCATTGCATATTTATTTCTTGTTTGCATTGCATAACTATCCTGATATCATTCTTACACCTTGTGCTTGACAACCACAGGTGAGGTTGAGGACCAAAACATCTAACCTTGTTTTGTAGGTAACCAAAAGAAGGATAAGAAGATAAATCTACCACTTCAGATTCCCCGAGAGTTCGATATTAAACCCTCGAGTCAACCCTCGTGGGGAAAACTGTCTTCCACTTTACTATACACTCTGCACTTGGAGTCTCAACCTAAATCCCGTTTATTTGTGCAGGCATCAAGACTTGCTCTTCGGGATCATCAAGACGTTTTCTGGCGCCGTTGCCGGGGAGTCATAGCTGAGAGATTTATCCAAGGGTGTGCATCATCGCATTCATCTCACAACAAAGTCAACGTCACCAACTTGTGCTAACACCTAAGCTTGGGGAGGTTGCACCTACGTGAGCACCATCTTATCCATCTTTACTTACAAAGCAATTTATTTGTTTTGTTAGTGTCATTGCATATCATATCATATTTATTTCAGTTTTGCATAAAAAATAAAAATATCAAAAAAACTTGCTATAATGGAAAAAAGAACCTTCTGGCCATTTAGTGTTAGGAACTTTACTCAAGATATGAATATTCCAGTTGTAGAATTTGAGGTAGATCCTAATGTCACTAAAATGATTTATGAACACCGTTTTTTGGGGAAACCGAAAGAAAATGCTCTACTCCATCTTAACAAATTTAATGAAAGATGCAAAGTGTTAAACTTGACTCATGCCAATGCTAATGTGATCAAAGTAAAGCTTTTTCCTTATTCCTTAGCTGGAAAAGCTTTAGATTGGATATTAAAATGGCCACCTAAAAATTTTAGCAATTGGTTTAACCTAAAAGCTGCATTCATTGAAAGGTTTTTTTTTCAGAAATGGTTTACAATATTAGACAAATAGTTATCACCTTTAAACAAAAAGAGGATGAACCTATGGTAAAAGCATGGGAAAGGTTTAGAGGTATAGCTTATGGAATGGAACATGGCATGAGAGATTGGATGCTCATGCATATATTTTATAGAGGATTGTCTGAAACCTCTAAACTCACAGGCAGAAAACCCCGTTTTCTTATTTTAATGTTTCAGGGACCCAAACGTCAACGAAATCACCTGGAAATTTACGGGCGTCAATATTTGGAAGGAAGAAGACCTGTGGGCGAAGGAAGCGAACAACGGAGGCCGAGGCCAAACGGGGGTGGCCCACGCGGCCAGGTACTGTGGCCGCGTGGGGCCCACCCGTTTGGCCCTCGTGGCTCCGTTGCCGTCGATCTTCGCTCCACCGACATCGTCTTGACCTAAAAACGCCTATAAAAAAGGTCCCCCGACGTTCTCTGGAAGGAGCGCCGCACAAACACAGAAACACCGAAACGGAGATCAGGAGCTGCAGATTGGAGGGGGAAAACTCCGGCGGGGCGCTGCCGGCGTGGTCTCCATCTTCTCCATCGACTTCTCCACCGTCTCCATGATGAAGAGGGAGTAGTCCACCTCTGGACTATGGGTTTGTGGAAGTAACTTATGTATCTCTCCTCTCTTGAGCTTCACTAATTAGCACCGTATGAGCTGCTGAACATGATTACGGTCACCGTTGTAATACCTTTGTGGTGGATCTTTATGAGTTAATATATGTTTGAGATTGCAATGTTTGTTTCAGTTATGAGTATAGATGCATATTATGTACCCCGTTCTTGTCTACTTGTTTTGATCAAGCATGTTTATGAGAGCGTGTGTGGGGGAACGTGTGCATTAGTTGGAGTAACGGGGGGTGGCTAGTGCAGTGAACGTGAGAGAAAGTTCTGCGATCCACTTTGGTATCTTTACCTTACTTTGTTACCTCACTAGGGATAAACTAAAATACCATGCTACCGGGGATGTGGGCGTGACCATTGCCACTACTCCATGACTAGATCTAGCATGTTCTTATTTTCACTTCATGTCATGATACTTAATGCTATACTCTGAGTTATCTTAATTACTGAGGTGTTATGATTTAGTTCGCATCTTGGTGGAGTATAAGAGAGGTTAATAACCAAAAGATCTCTATGTTAGGACGTGATGCCCATATATCTAAGTAACTTGTTATCAAACCCTGTGTTGCAATCTCATATGTTAACTGTGTGTGTTCCATTGTCTACCACTTTATAAAGAGAGAGTGCATTTGTGAAACCATGAACCCCAGTCCATTTTTAATCATAAGAAACACCTTTCCAACACCATATACCACTTTTCTATTTTCAGCCATCATTAAATCCGAAAATACAAAAATACTTTTCATCTTGCATACATCATTCAAAAACCCAAAAATATCATTTATCATTGCATCCACCATCATTGCATATTTATTTCTTGTTTGCATTGCATAACTATCCTGATATCATTCTTACACCTTGTGCTTGACAACCACAGGTGAGGTTGAGGACCAAAACATCTAACCTTGTTTTGTAGGTAACCAAAAGAAGGATAAGAAGATAAATCTACCACTTCAGATTCCCCGAGAGTTCGATATTAAACCCTCGAGTCACCCCTCGTGGGGAAAACTGTCTTCCACTTACTATACACTCTGCACTTGGAGTCTCAACCTAATCCCGTTTATTTTGCAGGTATCAAGCCTTGCTCTTCGGGACCATCAAGACGTTTTCTGGCGCCGTTGCCGGGGAATCGTAGCTGAGAGATTTATCCAAGGGTGTGCATCATCGCATTCATCTCACAACAAAGTCAACGTCACCAACTTGTGCTAACACCTAAGCTTGGGGAGGTTGCACCTACGTGAGCACCATCTTATCCATCTTTACTTACAAAGCAATTTATTTGTTTTGTTAGTGTCATTGCATATCATATCATATTTATTTCAGTTTTGCATAAAAAATAAAAATACCAAAAAAAACTTGCTATAATGGAAAAAAGAACCTTTGGCCATTTAGTGTTAGGAACTTTCCTCAAGATATGAATATTCCAGTTGTAGAATTTGAGGTAGATCCTAATGTCACTAAAATGATTTATGAACACCGTTTTTCTGGGAAACCGAAAGAAAATGCTCTACTCCATCTTAACAAATTTAATGAAAGATGCAAAGTGTTAAACTTGACTCATGCCAATGCTAATGTGATCAAAGTAAAGCTTTTTCCTTATTCCTTAGCTGGAAAAGCTTTAGATTGGATATTAAAATGGCCACCTAAAAATTTTAGCAATTGGTTTAACCTAAAAGCTTCATTCATTGAAAGGTTTTTTTTTCAGAAATGGTTTACAATATTAGACAAATAGTTATCACCTTTAAACAAAAAGAGGATGAACCTATGGTAAAAGCATGGGAAAGGTTTAGAGGTATAGCTTATGGAATGGAACATGGCATGAGAGATTGGATGCTCATGCATATATTTTATAGAGGATTGTCTGAAACCTCTAAACTCTTTTTGGATAAGGAATGTAAGGGTTCTTTCATAAATGTTACTATTGCTGATGCTTACATTCTACTTGATGGCTTGCTTTTGGAAGTGAAAATTAAAGAAAGTTTAGAAAAAGCCCAAGTACCTGAAGATGTCTTTGATGACCGTTATGAAATATTCAACCTATACAATAGGGAAAAGAAAGTTGAGGAAGTTAAAATGCTTAATGAAGTCAAGGATCCTTTGCTTGACTTAGAAAATTGTAGCTTGCATGAATTAATATCTATCTTACAAAAATTTGCAAGTGATCCTTCCATCAACACTAACCAAGCAGGTTTTGGTTCTTATATTGCTAATCATGTCTTGAAAGAAAAGATTGCTAGGTACAACCAAGAGGCTATGATACCACCTAAGCTTGGGGATATGTGGATACCTAAGGTACTAGTAACTATTGGAAAAGAGACACACCATGCCATACTTGATCTAGGATCTAGTGTCTCTGTTTTATCTAAAGAACTATATGAAGTGCTTGAATTGAAAAATCTTGAAAAATGCTCTATTGAACTAGCACTTGCTGATGACTCTATTAAACATGCTTTGGGAAAAGTAAGTGATGTTATGGTAGAGTTACATATGACTTTTGTGCCTGTGGATTTTCTAATCATGGATATGGGGAATAAAACCTCTAGTCCTATTATTCTTGGAAGACCTTTTCTTCGTACCACAGGTGCTATCATTGATTCAAAGGAAGGGAATGTAAAGTTTCAGTTTCCACACAAGAAGTGCATGGAACACTTTCCAAGGAAGAGGGAACCACCAAAGTTCAAGCTCCCTCATGAGCTTCGTCCACAATAAAACAACAAGTAAGAAGCCTAGCTATATGGCTATAAAGAAAGCGCTTTGCGGGAGGCAACCCGGTTATTTTTTGTGTGATTTTTCTTTGTGTCCTCTTGCTGTAACAAGAGATTTTGTGTCTAGTTAGGTTCTGGAGTTTTTAATAAAGTGCCAAGTTTTACCCTTTTTGGTTTGAAAAAGTTGCTTATAGCGTTCGGAGATTTTATTCCTGCACGAGTCAGTGCACGGTATGATTTTTAATTCTTATTCTGTAACTCCGAATGAGCTCATATTTGAACTGTAGTTGCAACTTTTCATCCTCTGTATGCATGAATTTTTTCGGAA
This sequence comes from Poa pratensis, assembly GCA_947311845.1. Taxonomy (NCBI): domain Eukaryota; kingdom Viridiplantae; phylum Streptophyta; class Magnoliopsida; order Poales; family Poaceae; genus Poa; species Poa pratensis. The sequence goes on from CAMZMU010000118.1 coordinate 6,392,131, forward strand.
TTTTTCGAGAAAGTTTGGTAGGGTAGAAAAATACGTTTTGCTGCTGCTGTTTTTCTGGACAGATTCTGTCCCATTTTGTTTGATGCATGCTTTGAGCTTTTAAGTTGAATCTTTTTGATCCAATTGAGTTTATGAGTAGGCATACAACATTATACACTTTCTGGACATGTCATATGAATTTTTGTTCAAGGATTATATGCAGCAAGGAACCTATTTGTTTATCACTATTAATGCACCCCACAGAAAAGAGATGGGAGAAACGGTGTTTTGAAGTTTTTTCACAGGGATTGGAGGAGATGCACCAAGAGCTATCCAAGGATGGTGAAGACCATAAGCTTGGGGATGTGAAGACAACCCCGCTGGACCTACACACTCTCGGTTTGCACACGTCCAACTTCTGTTTTTCGATCGAAACACTTTATCGCATAAACTTGGAGCGTCGTTTTTTGTTTTTGTTTGAGTCTTGAGAGACCACCACACTATCAATTATATATGAGAGAGCTACTGGAAATATGGGTTGAAATATGTTGGATGCTTTTATAAGATTGGGAAAAGGGATGTTTGACTTGATTTTTAATGATACATATAGTTGCATGATTCATGAGCTTGTTTATGAGTAATAGTTTGCAAATTCTTTTTGTAGAGCTATCACTTATTCATGTTTTGGTGCTGATTGTTATTTCACTTGGTTTAACATGGATTAGTTAGTTCTATGGACACTCATGCATGCATCTAGATGGTCAACTTTCTCCCTTTTGCTAGCCCAAAAACTCCAACAAGCAAAAACTTGTTTCCAACACCTTCAACCAAAGTTATTCCAGTGAGTCCACCATATCTACCTATTGGCTTTATGCTATTCCGAGTATGTTTAACATGTTGTTTGTGTTATCTTACCTCTGAATGAAAATGTTTATGTTATTGATTGCAATGGAAAAAATTGGTTATATAGCTCTCACGAACTTGATGCACAATGTTCTTTTATTTGCATAATAAAACTTGACCCATTGTGATTAAGATTATGATGTTTGTGGCTTGATGAATGTTTTGGGTTGGAAGTTAGCCCATATGCTGCTTTCAACACGCTCTTCATCTCATTTAGTTGATATCATGTGCTTTTGTCTATGGATGCTTATCATGTTGAAATAAATGTGGAAATAGAGTGAGTTTAAATGAGTTTGTGTAAATGGTTAGAGAGACGCCTGGGCCGCTAATCTAAGCCATGCATCATTCATGGTGGAAATTTACTTACATACTATGGTGAACCTTCTGTGATACACCTTGCAATAAAAAACTATTCCAAATGGTAAATAAAAAGGGTGTTGAGATTGTTCATTTTGTTTGTTTGTCTTGTCATTTTGATATGGGCTTGTTCCATATCTTGGGACAAGAGGTACCCCAGTTGACGCTCTTGATGATACTATTATGCTTACAATGATATTTAATTGAACTTGCTTTGTTTCCCAAGTTGAGTAACACATGGTGTAAGTACTTGTATTCAAGGGGCATGAGACATTCAACCCATTCTTTATCAAGCACACTACTCATATTTGCTTTCACTTTAACCTTAATCATTCAAGATGCTATGATAGGGGCAATGAGAGCTTGACACCAATGAATACCTTATTGCAATCATTAACTTAAGTAGAAGAGTTTGGAAGTTGGATGAAACTTATGCATGCTTTACCTCTACTCACATATACATCTTTCCAAAGTGTACACCTATCATATTCAGATTTTCATCTACACTCTATGACCATTGTAGGATGTTCTACTTATCATTATGCATACATGTGTTCCATATTACTTGCTACCATGTTACACTTTGTGAACTATCAATGAACATCCTTGTCTTGAATACTTGATATCACTTCATAAACTATTTGCATATTGCTACTCCTTTGAAGAATGAATCATTTGACTATATGTAGCAATAGTAATCATCTTTGATATCATTGTTAAGTATTAAATTGCAAAGTCCATGTTAGTTTTATCATCTTCATACTCGAGGACGAGCATGGATTAAGCTTGGGGATGTTGATGCATGTAAAATGCATACATGAACTTTGCACTTTAATTGCTTATATTCCAATCATATTTGCATCATATAAGGGTTATATCAATGTTTTAATGATTTTGGGAATATTCATTTATTTCCTATTTTTATGGAATTAACCCTGCACAGGCAGAAAACCCCGTTTTCTTATTTTAATGTTTCAGGGACCCAAACGTCAACGAAATCACCTGGAAATTTACGGGCGTCAATATTTGGAAGGAAGAAGACCTGTGGGCGAAGGAAGCGAACAAACGGAGGCCGAGGCCAAACGGGGTGGCCCACGCGGCCAGGTACTGTGGCCGCGTGGGCCCACCCGTTTGGCCTCGTGGCTCCGTTGCCGTCGATCTTCGCTCCACCGACATCGTCTTGACCTAAAAACGCCTATAAAAAAGGTCCCCCGACGTTCTCTGGAAGGAGCGCCGCACAAACACAGAAACACCGAAACGGAGATCAGGAGCTGCAGATTGGAGGGGGAAAACTCCGGCGGGGCGCTGCCGGCGTGGTCTCCATCTTCTCCATCGACTTCTCCACCGTCTCCATGATGAAGAGGGAGTAGTCCACCTCTGGACTATGGGTTTGTGGAAGTAACTTATGTATCTCTCCTCTCTTGAGCTTCACTAATTAGCACCGTATGAGCTGCTGAACATGATTACGGTCACCGTTGTAATACCTTTGTGGTGGATCTTTATGAGTTAATATATGTTTGAGATTGCAATGTTTGTTTCAGTTATGAGTATAGATGCATATTATGTACCCCGTTCTTGTCTACTTGTTTTGATCAAGCATGTTTATGAGAGCGTGTGTGGGGGAACGTGTGCATTAGTTGGAGTAACGGGGGGTGGCTAGTGCAGTGAACGTGAGAGAAAGTTCTGCGATCCACTTTGGTATCTTTACCTTACTTTGTTACCTCACTAGGGATAAACTAAAATACCATGCTACCGGGGATGTGGGCGTGACCATTGCCACTACTCCATGACTAGATCTAGCATGTTCTTATTTTCACTTCATGTCATGATACTTAATGCTATACTCTGAGTTATCTTAATTACTGAGGTGTTATGATTTAGTTCGCATCTTGGTGGAGTATAAGAGAGGTTAATAACCAAAAGATCTCTATGTTAGGACGTGATGCCCATATATCTAAGTAACTTGTTATCAAACCCTGTGTTGCAATCTCATATGTTAACTTGTGTGTTCCATTGTCTACCACTTTATAAAGAGAGAGTGCATTTGTGAAACCATGAACCCCAGTCCATTTTTAATCATAAGAAACACCTTTCCAACACCATATACCACTTTTCTATTTTCAGCCATCATTAAATCCGAAAATACAAAAATACTTTTCATCTTGCATACATCATTCAAAAACCCAAAAATATCATTTATCATTGCATCCACCATCATTGCATATTTATTTCTTGTTTGCATTGCATAACTATCCTGATATCATTCTTACACCTTGTGCTTGACAACCACAGGTGAGGTTGAGGACCAAAACATCTAACCTTGTTTTGTAGGTAACCAAAAGAAGGATAAGAAGATAAATCTACCACTTCAGATTCCCCGAGAGTTCGATATTAAACCCTCGAGTCACCCCTCGTGGGGAAAACTGTCTTCCACTTACTATACACTCTGCACTTGGAGTCTCAACCTAAATCCCGTTTATTTGTGCAGGCATCAAGATTTGCTCTTCGGGATTATCAGATGGCTGCACGGAACGCAGCCCTCGAGGAGCAGCAGAGGCGGCAGGCCGAGGAGCAGAGGGCTGAGATAGAGGCGATGAAGGCGCAGAACGCTCAGCTGCAGGCACAGATGGCCTGGCTAGCGGTGAGTTTCATGCACATTACATGCTAGCGGTAGTCTTCTGTTTCATTTACTAACTCTGCTTCCAAAACATACTATGCAGTCCGCGTTCCAGCAAAATAGTGTGGGGCCTCTTGGGCCAATGCCGATGAACTTGCCTGGAGCTGGAGCGATGGTGATTCATCCATCACCGAACGTTACTAAAGTTCTCGTGTTCAAACAATTCACATGTTGTTACCATTTCCTTCTAGCAGGCGGTAACCATCTAATTTTCATGCATGTAGGGTATCGGTGCCTCTGTCGCGGGTTCCAATGGATCGCCCATGTCGACCCAGACTTGCGGAGGAGCAGGAGCATCAACACCCCCACCGGACTCTACTCCCCGTACTCCGCCGTTTGACGGAGCCAAGTGGTTAGTGAGCTATAAACCTAGTACCTAGCGTCAAAACTTACTTCCATGTCTCACTTAGACTTAGATCAATACTGTCAACTGGCTACTACTCAGGTTGAAATCTTTTTTTGCTTCGATGCAACCAAGGTAGAGGAAGCTTACCGTCTTCAAACTTTGCGCAACTTGCTCTCATGTATGCCAATTTGCCAAGTTCTAGTTATGTTTGTTTGTGTAGAACTTGTGTAGGACTCATTTATCAATTTTTATCATTTTCAATTCCAATGTTTGAATTCTTATGTCTTTGTGGCTTTCTCTCATGTTTTAGATGGATTGGAGCTAGGAGCGACAACACGGACGGCATCGATGGCACGATGATCAGAGTTGCGCATTTGGTGTGCTACATTGATGTAATCGAGTTGTTCTTGATGTTGTGGGACAAATTGATGTAATAATGTATCGTTTATGATGTTTTCGATGTTACTTGGCCTTTATGTGAGTTGTGGTATTTTAAATTGTGCATATATGTGTTCTGGATTCAAATTATGCATTATATATGTATTCTGAAATTTTTGAATTGCAGCAATTGATAAAAACAAAAAAAGGAAATTTTGGTCACTCTTTGCCGTGTGCTTGCCCAAGGCAAAGAGTGACCATCAGTGCCACATATGGTCACTCTTTGCCATGTGTCGACACACGAAAAAGAGGGACGGTTGGGTCCCACCGGTCAGCTCTTTGCCGTGTGCTCAGGCAAGACACACGGCAAAGAGCTGACAGGGTGGGACCCACTCCTCTCTCTTTGCCGTGTGCAGACACACGACAAACATCGAAACTTTGCCGTGTGTGTGCACATGGCAAAGAGAGAGGCGTGGGTCCCACCTGCCATTACCATCTGCCAGCGTCATCAAGTGTGGGTGGGTCCCACCCAACCTCTTTGCCGTGATTGTGCACATGGCAAAGAGCACGCTGCCGTGCAATATTGCGCCGTGTACTCATTTCCGTGTGTCTTTGCCGTGTGCTAATGCGTCTTTTCCGTGTGCCCCCGGCACACGGCAACGAGCCGCCCTCCGTAGTGCCTCCAGTATTTGATGAATGTAACCCAGTATATCGCCTATGTAACCCAGTATTGTTTTTCATGTAACCCAGTATTGTTTGCATGTAACCCACTATTACATAATGTAACCCACTATTTGGTCCTTGTAACCCAGTTAATTTTTCGACCATCATGTACCCTTGATTTTTTCCCTAGGCCGTCACCGACTCCGCCATCAGAGAATCAAAGCTTTTAGTCAGTTCTTCTAGGAGCTTGTTGATCAAACTCTTCGCGGCTTGCAAACGAGCTTTTCGGTAGGTCGTGCTTTTAGAGAAAGACTTGTGTCCTATAGGAAAAGCTGCCTATGTTCGCCCAGCTGCCATGCCTGTCGCTTGACGGTCGAAAAATCAACTTCCTTACATAATGCGGCTAGATGTAACCCAAACGGACCGTTTCTACACATGTGATTTTTTCGACTCTTGACAAATCATCCAAAATATTTTTCTCCATACTCGCATATCGAAATTGAGACACATTGTGAAGGTTTTACATTTTTTTTATTTTTTAGGAAAATTTAATGTAACCCAAACGGGCCGTTTCTACACATGTGATTTTTTCGACTCTCGAGAAATTGTCCAATATATTTTTTTCCATACCCGCATATCGAAATGAAATTGACACACATACTCGCATGTTGAAGATCATGTTCCAGCTCCTATATTTTCCTCCTTTGCTCCATATTTTTCATCTCAACCTGAAGATAATGTGGATCACATTAGAAATCTGTGAAGAGCCTAACACAATGACTCGTCCTAGCCTATTTGTTTGTTGAGATTTAGCAGCGATAGTTTGGCTCACTAAACAACGGCCAGATATTTGGCTTTTTTCTGGAATTTTCTAGCAGTTTTCACTTTTTCTGGTCACCTGTTATCTACTTTTAATATGTAACACATGTTTTACATTTTTTTTATTTTTTAGGGAAATTTAATGATCGATTCAAATTCTGGTCCCCTCTGACAGTGCACTAGGAGCCGCATGGGCTGTTTGGCCCATTTAGGGGAAGGGAATTGTGCTGGATGTTGAATACCCTGAAATCTCATCATATTCTCATTTTTTTGAATACAGATACTTACATAATGCGGACTCTCGAGAAATCGTCCAATATATTTTTCTCCATACTCGTTAGAAATAGCATCTATAACTAGTAGTAGAAGGTAACAGTGACGCCTTTTCCTGTTCGTTCTTCAAATTACGCTAGTGGAGACTAATTCCTTCCGGCTAATGAAGATACTACCCCAGTCTTCCCATTCATTCCCACTGGATCCTTCTTATCCTTTTCATTGAACGAACCAAGTTCACCTATACGAGAGTGAGGTGATCGAATGAAGCGTACCTGCACTTAGAAATGGGCAAGGTACCTGTGTATAGTGCAAACCACTGGATCGATTCATTTGCACACACTGTTTACGATGAATATCACAACAAAGTATCAATTATTACATGCGAATCCAGTACTTAGGAAAATATTCATTACAAATTGCATAGCACGAAGCTAGCTTTGAAAGAGTAATGCAGCGGAAAACATTATTCGTCAGTGAGTCTCCATCATCTTCCTGTGCCACAGGCGAACATGTTGGTTGCAGACTCGAAACCCTTAACGAAAACTCACTCGTCGTCAGAACAATCTGCAACAAATAAAATTTTGCAACAGAGTGGGTCAGAACCATTAAAAATGGAACTGGCGAGTGACACTATGTGGATACTATCTCTTTATAAAACTCTTTTCTTTTGTCAAAACAGGTATGGCATGAAAACCACCCTCTTGTCTACCTTTGTTCAACCTTCAAAATTTTAACTTAAGAAATTGCAATGTTGGGAGCCTCCGTTGACGTCCTTGATCAGCTGATCAAATTGTCCGTAACCGAGGACACGGCTAAGTACTTAGTTTTAACTCTCGAGAGGGTGTGCACTTTCACCACGAGACTCAAACAACCCTTCTGTCCTTGACCCTCATTTAGTGAAAAGGAAAGGAGAAGCCTGAGATGAGACTTTTGGGGAAAAGTCAAGGCAGAGCCATTATACCACGTGGCTGCACTGGAAGCATCTTTACTTAGAGAAAACTTTGGTCCCTTGGTTCCTGGGTGGCCGTCCTCAAGTGAATTCTCAGGTAAGAACCCCCACATACCAGGGTCCTAAGTATAGTAAATTATCTTAGGTGAAAACCCCCATGAACATGGTCCTGAGTAGACACTCAACTCATACATCCAATCAATCCCAAATCACCCACGAGTTTCATTTAACTTAGTAGAATTTAAGCTTTTCAATAAACACTTTTGCATAGCATCAATAATTCTACTAAGTTATCATAGGATTCTAGACACAACTAGTAAACAGGAGATAGTAGTTTTAGCATTGCAATACTATCCAACACATGCATATAAAGAAATACTCTAAGTCATGCATAGAAAAATACTTAGGAAATTCATGAGGGTGTGCCACTTGCCTTGGCAACAGGGAGAGCAGGAGTAGCAGTTGCAAAAGCCTTCGTCTCTCTTCGAAATTTCTAACACATCAAACAAGCCACAATAAACATGCAATCATACCAAAAACTTTTTAAGGAAAAATATGCCATGCATGATATGCAAAGAAATACTCTAAGGAAATATGACACGCATGATGTGCAAAACAACTTGAGTAACATGGACAAAATAACTTAATCAAGTTGGCTAGGTCAAGGTCAAGGTTGGGCAAAATAAACTTGATATAATCCACTTAAATTGATGGTATTGTTGCTCCAAGTCTTCACATGTTTGTCTTCTTGAAGTTCCTCTTGATTTTCTTCTAAGTGCTTCCACTTCTTGGAGATGCTTCTGGAGTCTGTTTTCTTGGCTAAATCCTTCATTGTCCTTCTAGCTTCATGTTGAGAAGTCCAAGGATAGCAAATGCCACATCTTCTTGTCCATGGTTTTCACTAGTTCTAACTTGGTGATTTTCAAATTGGAGGGTCAAAAGGGCTAACATACAATCCATCAAATTTTTCAAAGGACAAGTTAACACAAATAAAGTGACTAAATAATTTCTAAGGAAAACACACCATTTATAAGGTGCTAAAATTGTGCTAAGGAAAACTTAACCAATTTAAGATGCCAAATTTTTCTAAGGAAAAATTGACAAGGAAAAATTTACCAAATTTTTTCTAAGGGATTATAATGGACAGAAATAACTTAACAAATTTTCCTAAGGCAAGTTTGATGGTGTTGGGATGCTAAAATTTTTTCTAAGTACATCTAAGCATCTCTACCTCCCAAAATAACTCTAAGTTAAAAATAGATCGAAATTTGGTGAAGAAAATAATTTTTAAGCATTAAAAATAATTAAGAATCCTCCTAAAAGGAGGATAAATACAAATAAATAGTAATTCGCAGGAAAATAATCTACAAAAATATATTGATGATTCCTACGGCCAAGTATTAATTAAACAAAGTTAAAGCAATTGGATTTGCCCAAAAATAATTTTTAAAACTCAAGTTAAGTCAAATTTACTTAAACAAACCATTTGAAAATTTGAACTTATTTAAATTTGTCAAAACATGAAACTAACTATACCGAAAGTTTCTACAAGTCATACGCTTTCCAAAAATATAAAGTTTGCAAAATTTGGATAAACCAGTAAAAATTAATGATAGATCTAAGTTCCAGGGACTTTTCTGCAAAACTGCTAAATAGAATAAAAATGGGAAATCTTCTTCCACGCTGGCGCTGACGTGGCGTTGACCGCTGACGTAGCTGATGACTTGGCGTTGACGAAGCTGCTGACTCGGCGTCGATGTAGCCTCCTCCGATTCGCTGATACCCCTTCGCCTATAGATCTAATCTAAGCCTTACATCCTAGATCTAACGGCTCCGGGCATGTTTGACCTAAAACGGGCGGCGCGGCCGGCCGGAGAAGCTCCGGTGGCGGTGGTTCCATTGCCGGACTTTCGCCGCAGAATGAAACAGAGAGAGAGGGGAGGAGTGGAGCATACCACGGGGTGCAGGAGGTCAAGGCGAGGTCGAGGAAGGGGTCGCGGCGGACGGGCGCGGTGTGCTTCTCCCCATATCACTCGCCGGAGGTGGTCCCGCGGCGGACGGTGGATGTCGATGAAGTGGGCGTCGATCTGGTGCACGCAAAAAAATGCGCAAAAGGGTCAGGGAGGTGCGCCAGGGCACGGGGAAGCGAAGGGGAGAAATGAGAGGTGCTGAGAGGGTCGAGGATCACCGGCAGCTTGAAGAAACGGCGGCGGCAAATGGCGGCACAGCGGCGGCGATTGCGAGCAGCCTGGTGGCGCTCTTGCTAGGGTTTTTGAGGGCTTTTGGAGCGGAGATCGTGGAGGTTTATATGGGGGGGAGAGATTGAGCTAGGGTTCGTTTAAACGAACGAATTCGTTCGGATTTTTCGGGATAGGCTCGAAGTTCTTTTCGTGCACGAGAGGTTGAAGACGTCGACATCATCGTTGGCGTCACGGGGTGGGACCCGCTAGTCGGTGAGAGAGAGAGCGGCTGCTGGCGGTCTGTGGCTGTCTATGCGCACGAGAGGGGTAATGGGCTCGGCCCATCTGGCACAGGCAGTGTTTTTTTTGTTCAAACTTTTTCTTTTTCAAAATGAAAACTTTAATATCTTTTAAAATAAAACTCCAAATGAGTTCAAACCAAAACCTATAGTTTTGTAAAAACAAACACTTGGTTTTGAAACCTTCAATAAGATTTTCCATAACAATTTAAAATTTGAAAATTCAAAATGTTTAAATTGGAAATTTGACACTTAGTGTCTATTTTTAACAATAGATTTTAAACAAAATATTTGTGGCTTAAATTAAATTAAATACCACAATTGTAAACATTTGAAAATACTTATTTCCAATAAATACAATCAAATCACAACACATAAAATAATATAACTAGCATAGTTGCTATTTTATTTTTAACATTTTCTCAAATAGGGTTTCAAGTGGAACTAATATTCCAACCTTTGAAATTTTTAAATGCACACAATGCAAGAAGATGATGAATGCATGCATGATTTTTCTTTTCAAATCAAAATACATATAGCTTTCAAAAAGTTTTTAATTTTTCTGATTTTTCAAGATTTTTGAAAAACTTGGGATGTTACATCGAACCCAGTCCTTCACTATATACTGACCCGAAGGAGACGACTTTTGATCAGGCTGGCACCTCAAACGAGGAAGAGCTCAAGAAGGCTGCTGCAACAGGGCATTCCTTCGTCCTGCAAATAGAGGATACGGCTGAACCTGCGGGTAATGATGCCATAGTGCACCCGGAGATCAAGCAGGAGGCTTTCGATGATGAGGGCCGCATTTTGCCCGAATTACCCCATTTAGTGAAACAAAATTAGAAATACACCAAATATGTAAAAAATTAATACGATTTTACCCTATTTTTTATTTTGCATGTTAGGTTAGGATAAACCGGTAACTTAGAACCATGTGGGGCATCAAAACACGAAAAGACCGGAGGGTGCTATCGACGATAATGTCCAACCTTCTCTTCACCGACTATTCATTTTCTCATTGTTCTCCTGCTATTTTTTAGGCTCAATCATCACCTCATATGTTGCCCAACGAAAATGCATCAAAAAAGAGTGTCCAGAGTTTCTAAAATGGTTAATCGAAAAGATTTAATAGTGTAACAAATGTAGAAAGTTTACATCAAACTGATCAAGTTCATGTAAGATAGCATTCACAATAAAATAGTATTCTGTTATCATCTACCTGCTCGGGGATGAGCTGGGATTAAGGTTGGGGATGATGATACGTCCCATACGCATCTACAATTTTTGCTCGTTTCATGCTATGTTTATATCATAATTGCATAGTTTTGGCACCAATTTTTATCTTTTTTCTGGACTAAACTATTAATTCAGTGCCAAGTGTGAGTTGTTGTCTTCTGCTGTTTTTGGACTTTTCAGGAAAATCAATTTTTTGCAATGGAAGAAAATCAAAAACTATATGTCAAGAAGTTTCACGAACGGACGGAGCCAACAAGCACCTGGCCGACCGGGGGGCCCAGTAGGCCCCACGTGCCTCTAGTTCGTGGGCCAAGGTGGGGCCATGGGCTGAGGTCGTATGGCCCCACAGGCACCTCCTCCACCGCCTCTCGGCGCCCCTGCCTTTAGATACCCCAAAACCCTGATTTTAATTATCGTGGATTTTTTCGCCGCCGCCACCTCTCTGTTCTGGGGAAGATCCAATCTGGAGGCCTATTCCAGTACTCGTCTGGATGGGGAATCCACCACAGAGATCATTTACATCAACCTTGCTGCCACCATGTCCATGTGTGAGTAGTCCTCTTTGGACTTTGGGTCCATAATAGTAGCTAGATGGCAATCTCTCCCTCTGTTCTTCAATACAATGATCACATGAGCTGCCCATCATGATTGTGATCCATATGATGTAATTTGTGGTGTGATGAATTGTCACTTTATGATCAGATCTATACATGTTTTATTCATGGATTCTTTTGAGTCCTTTGCTTCATAATTTATAGACATATATGCTCTCCAATCTATTAGTTTTGCACTGGCCATGTTTAGATGAGCGATCTCGAAGAGGAGTTGTGTATGTTGGTTGGGTTCAATCTTGCAGGTAATCTACCATGGTGATAGAAAGTGGAAAATGCTTGTATTATATTGTTGCCACTAAGGATAAAAAGATAATTGAGTAGTCCCGGTGATGAACGCGCGGTAAAGACAATATATTATCTACATCATGCTTAATGCAATGCTCTGTTTTACGTAGTACCTTTGAGATGCATGGAATAAACCTTAAGGGCATCCACGTGAGGAAAATTGCTGCTTGCCTACAAACCTCTGCACTTGAGGGCCCAACAACTTCCTAGATTTGAGGAAGCATTTATATACACAAATTTATTCCATGATAAAATTAAGACTATCTCATGAGAGTGATCAAATGAGCAACAAAAGTTTAACCACTATATTCTCTCATGATGGAATCTCAATAAACTAGAAGGTGATAATATGAAAGCTCGAAGCACCAACAAGATCAAAATGAACATAATATAATATGGCAACATGGTATCCCGCTAGTTTTTATTTTGAAATGCAATGACATAATTGCAAGGCACCGATGAAATCCAAGTGACGACTAGATATTATAAATCAGAGCAGGGAGCATCATAGTCATACATAACTTAATGTTACCTAGACAAAATGCATATTACACTAAGAATGATAATCATGTTCCCAATAGTCGGTGCTCGAGGAAGGGTGATGACACAACATAAAAGTAAAAGGACAGGCCCTTCGCTGAGGAAAACAGGGATTGTCATGTGCTTATTTTTATAAAAGTGGCAAACTTGTGATGCCAAGGTTTTAGGAATTGTTTTCTGGATTTGACGAGTTGGAAGAGTGGCTTTACAAATCTCTTTGTAATAGCCCCAAACACTTTATTTTGTATGTTTTGAATTTCCTTGTAGGATCTTTTCATTTCTTATTACGGGTTCCCATTACAAAGATCATAGAAAACTATCCTTCCCACACCTGAAAAACTTAGGCAACAAAAAGTAATGAGTTGGTGCGACAATGACAATTTACTTGGAATGACTTTTTAGTCATGATAGGTAGGTATAGTTGACTCTTATGGCAAAACTTGGCTCAAGGATTTAGGGTGCACAAGCAGAATTCATGCTTAGTACAGACGAAGGCTAGCAATAGACTAAGAAGCGACGAACTTGAGAGCATAGCGATCATAATCACGCATTTTGAATAAGTAAACATTAAGCGGTAACATGAGCAGGATACTAACACTCCAAAGTTAGAATACCATCAAGGCTGAATTGGAAAATTTTAAGACATGTATAAGTATGTGCCAATTCAAGTCACTTGAAACCTTTAACGGGAGATACCATGCTAACATACCACATTTTGATCCAACTTAACACATGTTGACAATTAGGATGACATATTATAGCCTCCTAGTTTATTAATACTCATCATGAGAATGCATGAATCATTACGCTTCTATTATGCTCAAGATTACTAACACAAGATGCTGTAAAGAGAGCATATCAATAAACACCTGTACATAAAAAAATAAAAGATGATCCTACCTGCTTTCTCCGCCGCGGTCACTACATCAAGTAGTTGTCATTATTGCCTTGTCACTTGCACAATTGAATGATATAAATTATAATAATGTAGTGCAAGTGCCATTGTGAACTGAAACTGAAATCTGGAACAACTGTACCAAGAGAGAGACAATAGAATTTTTTTTGGGTTTTCATTAGTTCAAAGGACGAAGGAAGAAGATCCAAACAGAAATATTTTTGTTGTCTTATCTTTTTGAATGACTAAGACTCAATAAGATGCAAGCGGAGAAATCCTTTTGTGGTTTTTGGTTTTATAGGAAATCATGCAACTTCAATACAAAGAAGAAAAAAACAAGAGAAGAAGAAGTAAAAGCAAGAAAGGGCAAAGTAAAGGCAAAAAAAAAACCAAAAGAAAATCAAAAGAAGAGTCAAATGAAAACTATAAGAACGAACAGAGAAAAATCTTTTTTTGATTTTAAAAGTTTATTCAAGAAGCAATAAGACAAACTTCCAAAGGGAAATAAAAAGATCAATGAAATATTTTTTCTATTTTCTTACAGTAGAAAGAAAAGCCAAAAAGAAACAAATAAAGAACGCAAGAGAAACGATAAAATATTTTTGGTGTTTTTTTCGTGGAAAATGAGAATGCAAAAGAAAGAATAAAGCTAAAAGAAGCAATAAGATCAAAAGAAACCACAGAAAAAGGCAAAAAGAAACAACCAAAGAAGAACGAGAAATATTTTGGGGTTTTTGATTTTTAACGAAACATGCAAAAAGAAGAAGCGAAACAAAAACAGATGAAAGAGATATGACGTGAACCGACAAGTGTAATGAATGTATATGATAATATGGATGAAATGTCGGTAAGGAAACATACTACCCCAAGCTTAGGCCTTTGGGCTAGGCTTGGTCTATAATGTTGGATATATGACCAACAGACAATAATATACATCTGTTTCATGATTAATGTATTATGTTTTTATGCTATAACTGCTATGGATACTGAATATGAGATTCAGAGGAAAACCCATACGCATGTGTAGAAACATAAACACATCGTTTTAGCCCTTTGTCATGTCTCTAAGACAAACTCGTTGATATTAGATGACCACGTTTTCCTGGTCATGGACATTTGTTATGTCAATATTAATGAGGGCACATTGTTGTATCAACATTGTGGCTGGGCAGACCCAAGTAGTTGAGATACTACGAGATTTGATTTTAGCATTGCTATAAATAGTATCCTCACAGCTAGTTAACTTGTTTGTTTCCTTTGACCATGAGAATATATGATGGTGCATTCTGGAAAGTTTACTTTGGTATAGTCAAGTATCACACCATAAACTGGGTGATCAAAACGTCTATCACTGGGTAATCTCGAAGGTTTATATTTCATCATGATAGTTCAAGACTGGGAATTACTCCTCTAGATAATAGAGAGATACATCCAGGATCCACTAGGTGTAATAGTATTTGTTAACAAGTGTGCACAGACAAAGGCATGATGTAAATAAAGGGAATGCTATAACACGGTAACGAGAAAGAGGAATCATACCGGATATCGAGGATAATGTGACATGGTGAATAAAGAGTTTAGTCATGGTGATACGTGCATTTTATATCATCATTTATGCAACTTTTAGTATCATATTAGAATGTTATTTGCATTGTTATATCATTGTTTTTGCATGTTTTAGATGATTTATGGGACTTTCATACAAATTCCCTATTTTTGGTATTTAATTTCTGGGAGGCAGAAAACCTCCTTTTTCTTGTTTTTAATGTTTCAGGAGCTACAAGGACTCAAATAATAAAAGGGAAAATACTGTGGCGCCCCGACCCGACTACTATACAGTGATGTTGTGTGTCACCGGTTAAGAGATACAACCGGAGGTTACGGGTTTACCAATCCCCGGCCAAAACCTTTGGCAGGCGTTGCTCGGAATTGATCATCGGCAACGCAACACCCTGATTGATGCCTTAACACAGGCACAACTATCAATGCATAATAGAGAGATCAAGACTTGTGGAACAACTGGCACAACACAGACTCTACAACACAAATCATTATAGTTCAACTCTTATAATAGAGAAAGATAGCAATTACAACCAGAGGTCACAGACCCAACATTACAACATGCGGAAGCGAAATAAGTTGTTCTAAACAATAAGATCCAAATTATGGCCTAAGAGGCCTACAGATAAACATTCCAGCGCCAGCTGTTCCGGGATGTCCCAAGCTGCCACCTGGGAATCCCAGACTACTCGTCGACGTCCACAAAGAACCCACCTTCGAGGTCGGTGAAGTCCTCCTCTGAAACAAAACAAACGACGTTGAGTTCGACGAACTCGCAAGATTAAATATAGAGCTTTAGCTCGATGAAGCTTTCAAGGTTTTATGGCTGTTTTGCATAAAGCTGATTTTATTTATTAAAACATAACTCAATGGCATCGACTAAACAGAGTATTTTTAAAAGGGGGTAAGAAGTAACTCTGTTCTTTTGATCACCTTTCTCAACTTCAACCACCATCATCACTGTACCTGTTCTACAAAGGCACCACCCCGAATCACCCTCGAGGAAGCTAATCTTGCATTCTTGAGTAGTACCTTTAGTACTCAGTTTTTAATCATTCCGTTCAAGTTATTCTATGATTTTATCGTCCTTTCCCAAGTCGTCCGTAACCGTGAACACGGCTTTTCAAAAGATTTAACCCTGCAAGGGTGCACTGTGTTTACCTTCGGTACCGCCCGGCTCATTGCCTACGCTTAGCTCTCTTCCGGGGAAAGCCGGCTGAGTGGGAACGGTTACAACCTTTACCTTGCTTGGGACTAACCCAGGATCATCAGTGGAGGTAGGACAGGTTCAGTGCCTCCAACACCCTATCCCACGGCCACTTATTTTCCTAACAGCACCATCCTCATCTCAGTCTTGGCCACCATCCCAACGCACGCGCAAATGGAGGCCCGAACTAGAGGACCCTTGGCTAGCCCTTCACAAGTTAGTCGGTCGACAAGGGCTCCATATACCCCATCGAATGGAAGCGCGCTCATTCTTGGTTCCAGAGGTAAAGAACTCGCACCTTGGCGGCGAGAGTGAGACAAAACACCACCATACCAAAGTGGCCTCTCATCCCCACCTTTAAGCATTTTATTACCTGTCCCCACAATTCCTCCACCATCATCCGAACATTTCAACATCTGTTTCCAACATGAAATATCCATCGGACGAATAAGCATTTAACTAAGCATGGCTAAGCATCAACATAGCATAGTTAAGTATCTCAGGCCAACAATACAAACCTATGGATAATAGGAGGGGAAACATGTAATGGCATCGGAAACTTAATGCAACTATAGGATACTCTATCCAAATTAAATTGACATTTGGAACCACATGCAATATTATAGTGGAGAAAATATTTGTGGAAAATAGGATAAGACATGCTCAGAGGGGGGATTACGCTTGCCTTGTTGATATGAAAGGTTGCAAGAATCGTCGAAGAATTGTGGTTGCACCTCAACTCCTCGATCTACCGAAGCACAAACAACACCGGAAAGGAAACAACATAAATAACACGAATACAAGTAGGTGCAATGCACACACATGATGATATGACATTTTAATGCAACTAAGAGATCCTAGACATGATCATCGGGTTAAATGGGGTCCCGAAGTATATTTAGGAATTATTCGATTAACCACCCATATTTATTTAATGCCCAACATGTTGTTCTAGTTATGACCAGCACCACAAAATGATTGTACGTGCATGAGAATGATGTTTTCTGTTAGTGTTTAACTTGCTGAACATTGTGATATGTTGTTTGCAATTTTCGGAGCAAATATGAATATTTGGTGAGTATTTCAAATTGCTATTTGAATCTGCCATTTTAGGGAAGTGCAACTTAGTAACGTTACCAAAGTTCATTATTGGTTGGCAATGCTTGAAAATAGATGGCAAATGTTCCTCTGAACAATTTGAGCCATTCAACATAATTCGTGGACTTATTTTGGATTAAATATGAATTTCCAAAGTTGCATTTCAGTTCTGCCATTTTTAGTAATTCATTTAAACCGAGAAGTAAATTCATTCAATTTGAGCAAAAGATATAAATTTTCAAAGTCCACAATATTTTTCCTGCCTCTTATTATTTTTCCAGCGTACTGATTATTTTCGGATTATCCAAATTTTTCCAAAATCGGAATATCCGATCGACGCAGGTGTCTCGAAATTTGGCTAAGGACTGAACGCAACAGCCTACTGGAGTGTATCGGATAATCCGTTTATATGGAAATCGGAATATCCGAGCTGCTCGCACGGCTGCGCATGGCGGCTGCGGTCCACCACGGCTACAGAGCACGGCAGAGCAAGGGGAGAGAACGGTGAGACGGGCTAGCTCACCCTGAGCACGTGGGAGAAGACGGAGAGGTCGGAGGTGGACGACAACGGCGGGAATCGCCCGGCGACGCGGCGGCCGTGGTCGGAGAAGAACGGGCTCGTGCGCGACAATGCGGGCGAACATGCTCGATTCCTTTGGCGAGGTTGTAGAGGAGATCACGGCGGAGTTGGTGGTGGTCTTTGATTTGTTCCTGGGATGCTCAGACGACGGCGTCGAGCTCGGCTATGGCACGGCGAGTTCGGTTCCGTGGGGAGAGAGAGAGAGAAGAAGCTAGAAGAAATTATCGGGGGAGTGGTTGAGCAGGTTAGCCTCGTGCGGTTCGGTCCTCCTTGCAGGTGAGAGAGGAGAGGGGGCCCGGCGCGGCGTCGACGCGGAAGGAGCACGGCATGGCGCCAGTGCTTCTCGTGGCTACAGGAAGAGGAAAGCGTTTTTGCGAAAAAAAAACCCTGTAACTTTTCCTTTCTATTTTTCTTCCCTCTTCATTTCTGGAAACTTAGTAAAGCATTTAATTGGAGTACTTAAATCATTTCAGAAATTATGAAAATATTTATGTAGCCTCTTCCTAACAAGTAGAAGCTCCAAAAAATTTGGTATATCAAAATAAGATGTTTTGCACAACTTTTGTTCATAGAGTTGGATATGGCATTTTTGCTAAAACCAAACTAATATTACTTTAGAATTTTTAAAGCAAGTGCAAAATATTAATTTGAACTCTTGGAACCTCCTTGACAAATATGAGATGTCAAAATATTTTTGTTTTGCAAGTTTGAAAACTCTCATTGATTTGAATTTGTAAATGAAGCAATTCATATTTGAGGTTTCTCAATGTTATATTTTCTTGAGCATTTTTATTAAGGATGCCGTGATGCACAAGAAATGAAAAGCGAAAATTTTAATCACACTTTTGGGTTCACAAATTTCGGGCTGTTACAATTCTACCCCCCTTACAGGAATCTCGCCCCGAGATTCTTAGAGTAGGAGAGAGGGAAAAGGGTTACAACGGTACTACACAATCTTCTCGCTTCAGGTGGCTTCTTTCTTGAAGAGGTTGACCGAGGGCATCATGGAGTTCTCCATCGTCTTCACTCCGAGGTCATCATCCCATTACACCATAGGAAAGAAAGGAACCTCTCCGGAAGGATGGGTCTTTGTAAGGATACAACGACCGAGTACCTCCTAGTTGAACTTAGGATGGGTATTCAAGTATCACTTGAATTGACAGTTAGGAAACACATGCGGGAGACGGGAGATTGATAAGAAGTTTCCGGTTAGCGGACAACTATTTTCTCAAAAGGTTGGGAATATGAACTTTGGACAAGGCCTTAAGACTCCGAGGAAAAACGTTAAAACAAGATTCCGACAGATAAAGAGGTAACTTCTACTAGGCAACTTGGGTGGAACCTTCCTTGCGAAGGAACATTTCAAACCACGGAAGAAGGATCATGAAGATGGATCGAGAAAACTTTAGAAACCCCGGGAACGTTAGTATCAGGAAAAACTTCTTGATGTTCTAGACATCGGGTCAAGCTTCTTGAGGATCACCAACTATCGTTTCTGATTGAGATTTAGATTTGGTCAGGTGTAGAGATACTTCAGACTCCACATGTATGAATAGGGAATCTTTGCAAAGCATACCAACGGGTTACAATTGCTAGGACCCCAAGAGTTGGACTACAATGTCAAACTCCAAAGGAGGGACGAGATTGTGGAACTCGCGTATTAACAACTTGTCAGGAGACAGCTGCCCTACTTGAATTACTCGCGACAATACACCATTGAGTCTCTGCTGCGGAGAACACCAACGAAGACAAAAGAAGTTCCCACACTTCCTCTCTTTCTGGAACAATTCAATCAGTGGCTTGGATGCATGGATGAAATTCTCAAGGAAAGGAGGTAGCAACATACCATTCCGAGAATATTCTACACGTGCATGATCGAGTTGAAATGATTCCGAGGAAACCAGACAATTCACTCAGATCCACGGCGACATCTTTCAGCAATTGCACGTGAACCAGGGAGAGTCACTTCTAACTCCAGAACACATACCTTTTGACGACACAAAGTTAGTTCTAAGAATTTTCCAATGCTAACGCCCAATATCCAGTATGAATCTCCTCAAGCATGGGGAAATAAGAAGGTAGTTGATGGGCTCAACAACAACTTATCCAGATACTCCAAGACGGTAGACTCATATTTCACCAGTACAGGGCATAAGTATTGGTCAGACTAACACATTCAGGTAGGTCGGTCTAAGTTTGATTTGACGATAGCCCAATTCAAATCAAAAGATTTGCAGGTTAGCATATCCAATGAGGAGATACTTCCTGGCTTCAACACGGACAGACTAGACATCCCTTTAGGAAGGAACTATATCGGATAGAGCTTTTATCTTCTAACTCTCCAAGTTATTTAAGCTCAACCGAATAATTCAGGGCATCCAACATGATTTTCTTGGAGAAGGGAGTTGTTCAGAGAACAAGCTTACTCATAAGCTCAACATCACGGTCAGGTGACAACCTGGCGATACTTCTGGAAAGACCTCCAGAATATCATGATCCACCGGTATGTCTTGAATTCGAGAGGGAAATCATGCCTTACAAGGCAAGACGATGTGGTCTTGGGAGCTTCGGCACGTACCTAGCTCTTTGACCGAGGAAGGGCACCAGAGAAAACGAACTTGGGAGCACAGTCAAATTCCTGTTATTGATCGGCTAACCAATCATGCTAAGAAGGACAATGGATCACCCTGGATTTCAGCGCAGTAAGAACTGCTAAGAATATCCGATAGCTGCAACGCTGCTCACGTCTTATCATTCTCGAGTAATAAGTTACTTGGAAAACGGAGAGCAACGAAGTGTAGGCGCATCACTTCATCAAGAGGATCATGATACTCAACACGATACCCTGATATTAAAGAGTGTGACACTCTAAGGTGGAGCAGCACAAAAGCTAGACACGCCCCTTATTCCGCAGATTAAATTACTTTGACATGGTCCAAGAAGTGGATAAGGTACTAGAGTTTGTTTCTCCTAGAATCCCAAGTGGAATGTCTTGACGGATCAAGAGAGTGACTCACATCGGAATACACCACTGCACGATAAAGACATGACGGTCAAACGGAAGACACGGGTCGGAAAGAAGATCAAGAGTAACAAACATGCTCTGGGGAAATCCTAAGATGTTGAAGATGCACCGGTTATTACTTAGTTGTATTAACCATGCCCCAAAAGGAGAGATGCAGCAGAGTCACGAACATAGTTGGGAGACTCGCTAGGAGAATCCTGGTCGTAACCCCGATGGTTCCAAGACAGAACCTAAAGCAAGGCTAAGGGAGAGCTAAAGTTACATAGCCAGCTGAGGCATGGGAAATGGTTGAACATTACCTCACAGACCACATACAGGACTTGGGTTAAAGGTCAGCTTCATGTGCCGAGAATCATAAATGGCATAACGATCACATGGGTAACAACCCACACAATTCAACATGCAAAAATCACAGCACAATCCGGGACCTTTGGTTCCAGACCTTGGGTTAAAACCCAGAAAAGGAATCAGTGATTAGACTCGGTCAGCATAACAGGGTTCATAAACATCTGAGTTGATTTCGGATAGTAGCGCAGATGAGTTGATATCAGATTGTAGTGCAGCGAGAGCAATGTGACACATAACACTAAAGGTAGAACCCAACCTCGTGATCCTAAAGTTTTGAGGTAACAGATGAGAAGTAAAACTTTTAACTCAAATCGAGGTAAGATTGCTCCGAGATTAGAATGTAACCAGATAAGGAGTAAAAAGAATCCTAAGATGGTTTTCACAACTCATTTTTAGGTTAAAAATATTTTCACAAACACTAGACTCAACGTCGACCAGTAGAAGGGTTTCCTACAGAAGTACTGCTCTGATACCAAATTGTGGCGCCCCGGCCCGACTGCTATACAGTGATGCTGTGTGTCACCGGTTAAGCGATACAACCGGAGGTTACGGGTTTACCAATCCCCGGCCAAAACCGTTGGCAGGCGTTGCTCGGAATTGATCATCGGGAACGCAACACACCGATTGATGCCTTAACACTGGCACAACTATCAATGCATAATAGAGAGATCAAGACTTGTGGAACAACTGGCACATCACAGACTCTACAACACAATCATTATAGTTCAACTCTTATAATAGAGAAAGATAGCAAATTACAACCAGAGGTCACAGACCCAACATTACAACATGTGGAAGCGAAATAAGTTGTTCTAAACAACAAGATCCAAATTATGGCCTAAGAGGCCTACAGATAAACATTCCAGCGCCAGCTCTTCCGGGATGTCCCAAGCTGCCACCTGGGAATCCCAGACTACTCGTCGACGTCCACAAAGAACCCACCTTCGAGTTCGGTGAAGTCCTCCTTTGAAACAAAACAAACGACGTTGAGTTCGATGAACTCGCAGGATTAAATATAGAGCTTTAGCTCGATGAAGCTTTCAAGGTTTTATGGCTGTTTTGCATAAAGCTGATTTTATTTATGAAAACATAACTCAATGGCATCGACTAAACAGAGTATTTTTAAAAGGGGGTAATAAGTAACTATGTTCTTTTGATCACCTTTCTCAACATCAACCACCATCATCACTGTACCTGTTCTACAAAGGCACCTCCCTGAATCACCCTCGAGGAAGCTAACCTTGCATTCTTGAGTAGTACCTTTAGTACACAGTTTTTAATCATTCTGTTCAAGTTATTCTATGATCTTATCGTCCTTTCCCAAGTCGTCCGTAACCGTGGACACGGCTTTTCGAAAAGATTTAACCCTGTGCTGTGTTTACCTTCGGTACCACCCGGCTCATTGCCTACGCTTAGCTCTCTTCCGGGGAAAGCCGGCTGAGTGGGAACGGTTACAACCTTTACCTTGCTTGGGACTAACCCAGGATCATCAGTGGCGGTAGGACAGGTTCAGTGCCTCCAACACCCTGTCCCACGGCCACTTATTTTCCTGACACCACCATCCTCATCTCAGTCTTGGCCACCATCCCAACACACGCGCAAATGGAAGCCCGAACTAGAGGACCCTCGGCTAGCCCTTCACAAGTTAGTCGGTCGACGAGGGCTCCATATACCCCCACCGAATGGAAGCGCGCTCATTCTTGGTTCAAGAGGTAAAGAACTTGCACCTAGGCGGCGAGAGTGAGACAAAACACCACCATACCAAAGTGGCCTCTCATCCCCACCTTTAAGCATTTTATTACCTATCACCACAATTCCTCCACCATCATCCGAACATTTCAACATCTGTTTCCAACATGAAATATCCATCGGACGAATAAGCATTTAACTAAGCATGGCTAAGCATCAACATAGCATAGTTAAGTATCTCAGGCCAACAATACAAACCTATGGATAATAGGAGGGGAAACAGGTAATGGCATCGGAAACTTAATGCAACTATAGGATACTCTATCCAAATCAAATTGACATTTGGAACCGCATGCAATATTATAGTGGAGAAAATATTTGCGGAAAATAGGATAAGACATGCTCAGAGGGGGATTACGCTTGCCTTGTTGATATGAAAGGTAGCAAGAATCGTCGAAGAATTGTGGTTGCACCTCAACTCCTCGATCTACCGAAGCACAAACAACACCGGAAAGGAAACAACATAAATAACACGAATACAAGTAGGTGCAATGCACACACATGATGATATGACATTTTAATGCAACTAAGAGATCCTAGACATGATCATCTGGTTTAATGGAGTCCCGAAGTATATTTAGGAATTATTCGGTTAACCACCCATATTTATCTTAATGGCCAACATGTTGTTCTAGTTATGACCAGCACCACAAAATGATTGTACATGCATGAGAATGATGTTTTTTGTTAGTGTTTAACTTGCTGAACATTGTGATATGTTGTTTGCAATTTTCGTAGCAAATATTAATATTTGGTGAGTATTTCAAACTGCTATTTGAATCTGCCATTTTAGGGAAGTGCAACTTAGTAATGTTACCAAAGTTCATTATTGGTTGGCAATGTTTGAAAATAGATGGCAAATGTTCCTCTGAATAATTTGAGCCATTCAACATAATTCGTGGACTTAATTTGGATTAAATATGAATTTCCAAAGTTGCATTTTAGTTCTGCCATTTTTAGTAATTCATTTAAACCGAGAAGGAAATTCATTCAATTCTGTCCAAATGAAATATGGATGTGTAGGGGATGTTAAGACAAACATTTTTACACGTCATTTGCTCCAGTTGGATTAACAGAGCAAAAGATATGAATTTTCAAAGTCCACAATATTTTTCCTGCCTCTCATTATTTTTCCAGCGTACTGATTATTTTCGGATTATCCGAATTTTTCCAAATCGGAATATCCGATCGACGCAGGTGTCTCGAAATTTGGCTAAGGACTGAATGCAACAGCCTACTGGAGTGTATCGGATAATCCGTTTATATGGAAATCGGAATATCCGAGCTGCTCGCACGGCTGCGCACGGTGGCTGCGGTCCTCCACGGCTACGGAGCACGGCAGAGCAAGGGGAGAGAACGACGAGACGGGCTAGCTCACCCTAAGCACGTGGGAGAAGACGGCGAGGTCGGAGGTGGACGGGAACGGCGGGAATCGCCCGGTGACGCGGCGGCCGTGGTCGGAGAAGAACGGGCTCGTGCGCGACAATGCGGGCGAACAGGCTCGATTCCTTTGGCGGTTGTAGAGGAGATCACGGCGGAGCTGGTGGTGGTCTTCGATTTGTTCCTTGGACGCTCAGAGGATGGCATCGAGCTCGGCTATGGCACGCGAGTTCGGTTCCGTGGGGAGAGAGAGAGAAGAAGCTAGAGGAAATTATCGGGGGAGTGGTTGAGCAGGTCAGCCTCGTGCGGTTCCGGTCCTCCTTGCAGGTGAGAGAGGAGAGGGGGCCCGGTGCGGCGTCGACGCGGAAGGAGCACGGCATGGCACCAATGCTTCTCGTGGCTACAGGAAGAGGAAAGCGTTTTTGCGAAAAAAACCCCTGTAACTTTTCCTTTCTGTTTTTCTTCCCTCTTTTCATTTCTGGAAACTTAGTAAAGCATTTAATTGGAGTACTTAAATCATTTCAGAAATTATGAAAATATTTATGTAGCCTCTTCCTAACAAGTAGAAGCTCCACAAAATTTGGTGTATCAAAATAAAATGTTTTGCACAACTTTTGTTCATAGAGTTGGATATGGCATTTTTGCTAAAACCAAACTAATATTACTTTAGAATTTTTAAAGCAAGTGCAAAATATTAATTTGAACTCTTGGAACCTCCTTGACAAATATGAGATGTCAAAATATTTTTGTTTTCCAAGTTTGAAAACTCTCATTGATTTGAATTTGTAAATGAAGCAATTCATATTTGAGGTTTCTCAATGTTATATTTTCTTGAGCATTTTTATTAAGGATGCCATGATGCACAAGAAATGAAAAGCGTAAATTTTAATCACACTTTTGGGTTCACAAATTTCGGGTTGTTACAAATACGCAGCTGGTTTTTCGTCAAGAGAAAGGCAGAGGGAAGAAGACCGAAGAGAGGAGAGCCACGAGGCCCAAAAGAGGTGGGCCCACGCGGCCCAAGAACCTGGCCGCGTGGGACCCACTAAGTGGGGCCTCGGGCACCTCCTCGACTAGGGCTTTTTATCGATGCCTTCGTCCTCCCCGAAAAGTTACGCCCTAATTTTTCCAAGTCCATCCGAGGCCGCGGCGGCGGCGAAACTCCTGATTCCCTCCGAGGGGGATCAGATCCTGCTGCACCGGAGCTCCGGAGAAGGGGGAAATCATCGTCATCACCTCTCCTCCTTGGCGTGGGAGGAGGCCTCTACACCATCACCAAGACCAGCACCATCTCCATCATCATCTCCGTGATCCACTCCGTTCCCCTCGTAGTTTGAGAGTTGCTATACCCTAGATACTTGTCTTGTGCTACTATTCATGTTTGTGATTGAGTACTTGTCATTATTTGGTGGTGAAGTTATATTTTCAGATTGTGTTGTACCACTTATGCCACTGAATATTATCATGTTTGCACGTTGTGAGTAGTTCCCATATGTTCCTGAGGGCATAGGATGAATTGGCAATGATTTATATATAACATGTGTTGGTATTTTGTCAAGAGTTTATCTTTTATGTGATTCTATGATGGTGTTGTGCGAACGTCGACTGCACAACACTTCACCTATATGGGCTCATAGGAGAACACCGTAGTATAATGAATTGAGGGAGACTTGGGAGGACATGTAAACCTGGGACCGAATCATGAAGTTATATTATGAGGGTATTAGTATCGGGGACCTTAGAGTGTAATGCTATGGTGGGACTTTATGTCTTAATAATTCTTGTGCAGTCATTTACTTGGCCACATGATCCATCATAAGGGGTTGTAGTTTATTTATTTAGCTATACCTAATAATGGCTCCGTCCAAAGAAGATTAAAACTTGACAAGATATTCAACGTGTTGTTTAATAAATCTCTATGCCTAGCAATATCCATGCCGCCCTCGGGAACGTTTTCCACATATAAGTTACACATCACTTGAGCTTGTCCTCTTGCACATAAGAGGATTGGGCTTTCTCTCTTTGAGAGCTTTGACTTGCTACTTTTTTTCTGCATTGCAACTATACAACCAAAAATACCAAAAACACTTGCATCTTTTATTGTTTTATTTATCAATCTTGCTAACCAATACCTTCAGCTCCTCGTGGGTTCGACAACCTTTTCTAATTGAAAGGTACTACAATTGATCTCCTGCACTTGGGAGTCATCAAGATACTTTTCTGGCGCCGTTGCCGGGGAGCGTAGCGCTATTGGTAAGAAGTTTGGTAAGGAAACTTGAAAGCTGTTTTATCTCATTGTTACTATGGCATTTATGAATCGTTCCTCGCTGCATCTTGCTCTATATGAAGTGCTTATGCCACTACTCCTAAAGTGGTTGAAACTACTGTGTCTGAGGTACCTAAAGTGGGATTTAAAATTCCCGTGGTCATGTTAAAAGAGTTATGAAAAATCCATTTACAGGTGATGGAACTAAGTCTGCACGTGAACACATGGAGTTAATTGAAGACATATGTGGTTTATTTAGACTTCCTGGTATTTCTGAAGATCAGGTAAAAAGGAAGTTATTATATTTGTCTTTATCTGGTAATGCTCGTGATTGGTACAGGTCTCTTGATGAAGAGGTTGCTATTGAATGGAATATCTTGAGGAAGGTTTTCTTTCTTAAATATTTTACTCCTAAAGAAGCTTATGAGAACCGCTGCTATATATTTAATTTCTGGCCACATCTGGGAGAGAGTATTACTCAAGCTTGGGGGAGGTTAAAGGAACTCCTTCGCAAGAATCCTTGTCATGATCTTACAAGGAAACTTATATTGATAAACTTTTATGTGAGGCTACCGTCGAAGCACAAGGAAATTCTGGATAATTCATCTGGTGGAAGTTTTACTAATAATACTGAAGAAGAAGCATGGAATTTATTGGAGACTATTTCTGAAAATACTAGTCATTGGGATCTTGATAAAGGTAATGAGCCTATTTTGATTATGGATATTCATGTGTAGAGAACTTCTCTACTTCTATGTTGTTTAAAAATCTGAGTGATACTTTTAATCTTGATCCTTATGTTATAATTGAGATAGCTAAAGGTTTTGCTGAGCATATCTGTGTTCCTCAAAGTGGTTTTGAAGTTTATGTTGAACCTGTTAAACAATCTATTGTTGTTCCTAAAGTTATTAAACAGGTAGAACCAGTGTCATCTGTGACAATTGAGAGTATGTTGAACCACCTCCATATCCAAACCAAGTTAAGGAGAATTTACTTATTGCTGTTACTAACAAGAGTAAAAGAAGATGTTCTCAGCCTTATGAACAGGTGGAAGTCAACAGTCAAATTTCAATTATCAAACAATTAAATGAAGAAGACCCTTTGATGTTTATTTATGTGAAGATGCTACTAAGGTCATCAAAGGTAATTCGGCCAAAGTTGGTAAACCTGTTATATCATGCTCTATTGGGACTTCAAGTTATCATGGTCTATGTGATATTGGAGCAAGTATTAGTGTCATTCCATATTCTCTTTATCTTGAAATCAAGCCTGATATTGATCCTATCATTATGGAAGAGACAGGTATGACAATTCAACTTGCTAATAAAGATTATATTAGTCCATTTGGAATTGTTAGAGATGTTGAAGTATTGGTTGGCAAAATAAAATATCCTGCTGATTTTATTGTGCTTGGTTGTCCTCAAGATTCTTTTTGTCCTATCATTTTTGGTAGACCTTTCTTAAACACTGTTGGTGCTGAAATTAATTTGCCTAAAGAGAAAGTGTTTATTAAATGTGCTGGTGAAAAACTTGAGTTCAACTTTTCCAAATTTGCTGATAAACATGTTGTGAAAGAGCCAATTTCTGAAGATATAATTGAAACTCTTGCATATAGCTGTAGCTTCAACAGATGTTGTAGAACGTTATATGCTTAATCAAGATGAACCATTTAATGATGAGGAAAAGATGCTTTAGAACAAATATTATGGCAACAACCACCACAATTACAATTGCATATCCCACCTGATAATTTAGGAGTGCTACCACCACCTAAAGGGGATCCTAGCTTTGAATTAAAACCTTTGCCTACAAATCTGAAATATGCATATTTGGATGAGAAGAGCATATATCCTGTCATTATTAGTGCTAACCTTTCAGCTGAAGAAGAAGAGAAATTACTTGATGTGCTTAAAGCTCACCGACCAGCCATTGGATACTCTCTTGATGATCTTAAAGGTATAAGCCCAGCTCTATGTATGCATAAAATTAATTTGGAAGAAGATGCAAAACCTGTTGTTGATTATCAACGCCGTCTCCATCCAAAAATGAAGAAGTGGTAAGGAAAGAGGTAATAAGACTTATTGAAGCTGGTATCATTTATCCCATAGCTGATAGTAAGTGGGTTAGTCCTGTTCATTGTGTTCCTAAAAAGGGTGGAATGACTGTTGTTCCAAATGATGAGGATGAACTTGTGGCTCAACGTACTGTTGTTGGTTATAGGATGTGTATTGATTTCAGGAAGTTAAATAAAGCAACTCGTAAAGATCATTACCCATTGCCATTTATTGATCAAATGTTAGAAAGGTTATCTAAACACTCTCACTTTTGCTATTTAGATGGTTATTCAGGTTTCTCACAAATTCCTGTCCATAAGGATGATCAAGAAAAGACCACTTTTACTTGCCCATATGGTACATTTGCTTATAGGAGAATGCCATTCGGTTATGTAATGCTCCTGCTACTTTTCAAAGATGCATGAATGCTATATTTGCTGATTATATTGAAAAGATAATGGAAGTTTTATGGATGATTTTTCTGTGTATGGTACTTCCTTCGATAATTGCTTGTTCAACCTTAACAAAGTTTTGCAGCGTTGTGAAGACCAACACTTAGTTTTAAACTGGGAGAAGTGTCACTTCATGGTTACTGAAGGTATTGTTCTTGGGCATAAGATTTCTGGAAAGGAATAGAAGTTGACCCAGCAAAGATAGAAGCTATTGAAAAGCTACCATACCCAAGGGACATCAAAGGTATAAGAAGTTTTCTTGGGCATGCAGGTTTTTATCGTAGGTTTATTAAAGATTTCTCCAAAATATCAAAACCCTAACCAATCTTTTGCAAAAGGATGTTCCTTTCTCTTTTAATGATGATTGCATTGAGTCCTTTAATATTTTGAAGAATGCTTTAATAAGTGCTCCTATTATTCAACCTCCTGATTGGAAATTGCCTTTTGAAATTATGTGTGATGCTAGTGATTATGCAGTTGGGGCTGTTTTGGGCCAACGTGTTGATAAGAAACTGAATGTCATTTATTATGCTAGTAGAACACTTGATGCTGCTCAAAGGAATTATGCCACAACTGAAAAAGAATTTTTAGCAGTGCTATTTGCTTGTGACAAGTTTAGACCTTATATTACTGATTCAAAGTCACATTGCATACTGATCATTCTGCCATTAAATACTTAATGCATAAGAAAGATGCTAAGCCTAGATTAATAAGATGGGTACTTTATTGCAAGAATTTGATTTACACATTGTTGATAGGAAAGGGGAAGATAATCAAGTAGCTGATCATCTTTCTAGAATGGAAAATATACCTGATGATCCTATTCCTATTAATGATAGCTTTGTTAATGAACAACTTGCAATTGTTAATGTTTCTAGTGCTAAAGTTGCATCACCATGGTTTGCCAACTATGCAAATTTTATTGTTGGTAAGTTTACCTCCACACTTCACTTTTCAACAAAGAAAGAAATTCTTTTATGATCTTAGACATTATTTTTGGGATGATCCTTTCCTTTATAAGAAAAGTGTGGATGGTATTATTAGACGTTGTGTACCTGAGCATGAACAACAGGCTATTATAAGAGATTGTCATGACAGTCCTATGGAGGGCATCATGCAGGAGATCGTACAGGTGCAAAGGTATTACAATCTGGTTTCTATTGGCCTACTTTATTTAAGGATTGTGCTGAATATGTTAAATCTTGTGATAAATGTCAAAGAGTAGGAAATATTGGTAGGAGAAATGAAATGCCTATGAATTATTCTTTGCCACTTGAGCCATTTGATGTTTGGGGCTTTGACTTTATGGGGCCTTTCCCAAGTCAAAGACAAAGCATACTCACATTTTGGTTGCAGTGGATTATGTTACAAAGTGGGTGGAAGCAATTCCAACCAAAGAGTGCAGATCATGCCACAGCAATGACGATGCTCAAGGACATCATTTTCCCCAGGTTTGGTGTTCCTAGGTTTTTAATTACTGATGGTGGTTCTCATTTCTTGCATGGTATTCTTAGAAAAACATTGGCAAAATATGATGTTAACCATAGAATTGCATCTCCCTATCACCCTCAAACAAGTGGACAAGTTGAATTAAGTAATAGGGAAATTAAACTCATTTTGGAAGACAGTGAATAAGTCTAGATCTGATTGGCCAACTAAAATTAATGATGCATTATGGGCTTATAGAACTGCTTTTAAAAATCCTATGGGAATGTCTCCTTATAGAATGGTTTATGGAAAAGCTTGTCATTTACCTGTTGAATTAGAACATAATGCTAGATGGGCTATTAAACAATTGAACTTTGATTTTAAGACTGCTGGAGAGAAGAGAATTCTTGATTTAAACCTACTTGATGAATGGAGAAACGAAGCTTATGAAAGTGCTAGAATGTTTAAAGAGAAAGTTAAAATTTGGCATGACAAGAAAATTAAGAGAAAAGAATTCAAAGTAGGTGATCAAGTTTTATTGTACAATTCTCGTTTCAAGTTTTCTGCAGGAAAGTTAGCTTCAAAGTGGCAGGGACCATTAGTGATACAGGAGGTGTACCGTTCAGGAGCTATCCGTCTTCACGGTGATATGAAAGGTAAACCTCATGTAGTCAATGGACAACGCCTTAAACATTATATTGCAGGAAGGAGCTTCATCGGAAAGGTGGAGGAGTTGAATTTAAAGACACCGGAGGAGGTAATTGCGAAGAATTTTGCAGTTTCATAAACCAAAATCAATAATAGGTAACTTTTGTGTTAGAAAGTTTCTCGGAATTGCGTAAAATTTTACGGAAGTCATTTTTATGGAAATTAACGTGTGGGACAAGAAAACTGGATGAAGCGGAGACCCGAGGAAGGAAACAAGGGGTCCCACGTGGCCAGAACCTTGGGCCGCATGGGCCCAGTCCTTTTGCCCCTCGGAGTCCCGTTTCGTCTCGTTTTCGACTCCGACGCTTCGTCTTGACCTAAAAACCGTCAATATATACCCCTTTTCGTTGATCTAATCTCACACCGAGCATTCTCGAGCGATCTTTGCTTTTGCTGTTTCTGCCTGTCAGGTTTTTAGCTATGTCTTCGGGAGACTCCTTCCAATGCTCCTCCATGGACAATGATGATGATGAACTCGAGGGCAACAGCCCCACGTCCATATGGAGAAGGAATAGGAAGAGGAAGGACTACTCGGATGATGAAGACTACAAGCCTGACGAGGAGGAGATGGAGAAGGAGGAAGCGGAAGAGAAAGAATACAAACCCTTCATCGACATCGCACCTATTGCAACAGCACTACCTTCTCCTATCTTCGTTCCTGGTGTGAGGGTGAACGTGTCTCTTGGAAACAAGAGGCAGACGGCTCACATGAGCACAGGAGGGAAGGCTCCTAGGCACGCACTTGCTAGCAAAAACGTGGTTTCTACTCTTATTGACAGGGAATTCAAGCGTGCCACCCAAGAGTACCAAGCCCGGAGTGGAAGCCTTGCAAGGAGACGGTGGAGAAGAATCTCATGGAAAAACTGGGAGAAGCTGCAAGGGAGTTTGAAAAAGCCTACAACCTTATGATGAGCATTGTTCGAAAACTTGAAGATAATTATTATGAAGACAAGAAGAAAGAGCAGAAGTGGTTCTAGGAAGATGTCAAGCTTGGGGGAGTTCCACCTAGTCTTTATCTCTACTAGTTTATCATATCTATCTAGTCATGGTGTGTTTTACTTTTATCGTTTATTTATCAATATCTCTCAGGCGTGTGTGAGCTCATGGAGCATTATCATGTATCTCTATCTTGTGGTTTATCAATGAATATGAAAGTATGGTGTCATCAATGATTCCCTTGCTTGGAGATTTATGGGTAACACTCATGCAAATGAGCATGGCATATTTAGAAGTTTCAGTCACATCTTGCTTTGAACCTAATTAACTTGAGTGTGTTGGACAATTGTAGAATCACCCCATTATAAAATGAGTAAAGAGAATGGTTAGTTCTATGGACACTCATGCATGCATTTAGATGGTCAACTTTCTCCCTCTTGCTAGCCCAAAAATTCCAACAAGTAAAAACTTGTTTCCAACACCTTCAACCAAACTTTTTCCAGTGAGTCCACCATATCTACCTATTAGCTTTATGCTATTCCGAGTATGTTTATCATGATATTTGTGTTATCTATACCTCTGAATGAAAATGCTTATGTTGTTGATTGTTATGGGAAAAGTTGGTTATAGAGATGTCTCAAACTTGATGCACACTTTACTTTTATTACATAAATAAAATATGACCCATTGTGATTAAAATTATGATGTTGTGGACTTGACAAATGTCTTTGGTTGAGAGTTAGATCATATGTGCTGTCACATGGCAAGCTTTCAACATTGCACATCATCTCATTTAGTTGATATCATGTACTTTTGTTTATGGATGCTTACCATGGGTGAAATAAATGAGGAAATGAAGTGAGTTTAAATGAGTTTGTATAAATGGTTAGAGAGACGCCTGGGCTGCTAATCTAAGCCATGCATCATTCATGGTGGAAATTTACTTACATGCTATGGTGAACCTTCTGTGATACACCTTACAATAAAAAGCTATCCAATGGTAAATAAAAAGGGTGTTGAGATTGTTCATTATGTTTGTTTGTCTTGTCATTTTGATATGGGCTTGTTCCATATCCTGGGACAAGAGGTACCCCAGTTGACGCTCTTAATGATACTATTATTACTTACAATGATATTTAACTTGAACTTGCTTTGTTTTCCAAGTTGAGTAACACATGGAGTAGGTACTTGTATTCAAGGGGCATGAGACTTTCAACCTGTACTTTGTCAAGCACGCTACTCGTATTGCTTTCACTTTAAACTTAATCATTCAAGATGCTATGATAGGGGAATGAGAGCTTGACACCAAGGATTACCATATTACAATCATTGACTTAAGTAGAGAAGTTCAGAAGTTAGATGAAATTTATTCATGCTTTACCTCTACTCATATATATATCTTTCCAAAGTGTCCACCTTTTATATTCATATTTTCATCAATACTCTATGGCCATTATAGAGCAAGAGCATGTGAAAAATAGTATGATTCCATTGTCCAACATACAATGGTTATTTGCTTTCAAAAGTAAGGGGTGATTGCTAGAGCTTCTACTTATGTTGCCCTCATGTGTATGAGTTTTAGTTCATTAATCTTACATTGCAACTGAATATGATGATGATACAATGATCTATTTACTTATCAACCATAAGTCCATTGATGCATGTAATGATCTATGTCCTTACTTACTCAAGGACGAGTAAAGGTTTAAGCTTGGGGGAGTTGATACGTGCATTTTATATCATCATTTATACAACTTTTAGTATCATGTTAGAATGTTATTTGCATTGTTATATCATTGTTTTTTCATGTTTTAGATGATTTATGGGACTTTCATACAAAGTCCCAATTTTTGGTATTTAATTTCTGGGAGGCAGAAAACCTCCTTTTTCTTGTTTTTAATGTTTCAGGAGCTACAGGGACTCAAATAATAAAAGGGAAAATACACAGCTGGTTTTTCGTCGAGAGAAAGGCAGAGGGAAGAAGACCGAAGAGAGAAAGTCGAGAGAAAGGCAGAGGGAAAATACTTGGTTTTTGCCAAGTACCTGGCCGCGTGGGACCCACTAAGTGGGGCCTCGGGCACCTCCTCGCCTGGGGCTTTTTATCGACGCCTTCGTCCTCCCCAAAAGTTACGCCCTAATTTTTCCAAGTCCATCCGAGGCCGCGGCGGCGGCGAAACTCCTGATTCCCTCCGAGGGGATCAGATCCTGCTGCTCCGGAGCTCCGGAGAAGGGGGAAAACATCGTCATCGTCATCACCTCTCCTCCTTGGCGTGGGAGGAGGCCTCTACACCATCACCATCACCAAGACCATCACCATCTCCATCATCATCTCCGTGATCCACTCTGTTCCCCCCGTAGTTTGAGAGTTGCTATACCCTAGATAATTGTCTTGTGCTACTATTCATGTTTGTGATTGAGTACTTGTCATTATTTGGTGGTGAAGTTATATTTTCAGATTGTGTTGTACCACTTATGTCACTGAATATTATCATGTTTGCACGTTGTGAGTAGTTCCCATATGTTCCTGAGGGCATAGGATGAATTGGCAATGATTTATATATAACATGTGTTGGTATTTTGTCAAGAGTTTATCTTTTATGTGATTCTATGATGGTGTTGTGCGAACGTCGACAGCACAACACTTCACCTATATGGGCTCATAGGAGAACACCGTAGTATAATGAATTGAGGGAGACTTGGGAGGACATGTAAACCTAGGACCGAATCATGAAGTTATATTATGAGGGTATTAGTATCGGGGACCTTAGAGTGTAATGCTATGGTGGGACTTTATGTCTTAATAATTCTTGTGCAGTCATTTACTTGGCCACATGATCCATCATAAGGGGTTGTAGTTTATTTATTTAGCTATTCCTAATAATGGCTCCATCCAAAGAAGATTAAAACTTGACAAGATATTCAACGTGTTGTTTAATAAATCTCCTGCACTTGGGATTCATCACATGGTCATGTCATTCATCTCGCCTCGAGGTATTGATTGGTATCGTGAAGTAATAGGAACATCCTTGATAACTAACAGGTTCAGCAGAGTTCCTTCGTATAACTTGTAGGAGTCAATATTGACGTCCACGGTCCCGATGTTGATTATTGATTAGGAAAAGAGTTTTCCAATCATGTATACATGTCATCGAACCTGTAGGGGTCACACACTTAAGGCGTCAAAGTCAGTTGTTCACATTGGATGGTTCGGAGTAGAGAGCGGTTATCACTCGGATAGTTTCGGCGTGATAGAATTGCATTCAGAGAGATTATATGAGCGGACATGAGATGTCCCGGGATGTTAGAAAGTGTTTCTGACATCAGTGGATAGAGTCGATGATTTTATCTACAGGGTATATAGGGTTCCGGAAGATTTCGGAGAAAACCCGATAAGAGGGGGAGTGCCGGAGGGGGGCAGAAATGCCCCAGGGCAGCACCCCAATATTGGGTGGCTCCAAGTGGGTCCAAGGGCCACAAAGCAAGGCGCAACACCTCCCCAGGAAACTTCTTGTTTGCATTTTGGAAATAAAAGGATTTGCCAAAATAGAGAAAAAGGAAAAAGGAAAGTTTTTGGTGGGAAGGGAGAGGACTCCCCAATTGGGGAGTCCAATCCGAATTGGGGCAAGGGGAGGGATGCGGCCAGCCTTGCTGCCTCCCAAACCGACCTAGCTACAAGGCAGGTACCCCCTGCTCCCCACTATATATACCCACTCCCTCCCTCAAGGGAGAACACACAATTGAGAAACAGATCTCTCTCTCGG
This sequence comes from Poa pratensis, assembly GCA_947311845.1. Classification (NCBI taxonomy): domain Eukaryota; kingdom Viridiplantae; phylum Streptophyta; class Magnoliopsida; order Poales; family Poaceae; genus Poa; species Poa pratensis. The sequence goes on from CAMZMU010000118.1 coordinate 6,428,079, forward strand.
GTTTTTGAGTGATCTAATCTCTAAATCTCTCTCTCTCTCCCATGTGTTGGGGCTCCCTCCACCTCATTGTGCACCTGTAGTTCCTAGTTCTAGACGGTGAAGCTCTGCAGGACTTTGACGGACGTACGTGTGCGAGCTCTCTGAGGGGTAACACGTGAGACCCTCGCTCTGCTGGATCCAGAAGGCTGGACACGGGGAGACGGCAACACTCCCACCACTAGGCTTAACCGTGGAAGTCTTCATCAGGCTTCATCGACATCGTCATCAACACACGTTCCGCATCTCTGTGTTGGTAACGATCAAGATCCGTTCACCCGTATCTCCATAGTAGATCCTGGTGGTTGCGTAGGACGGAAATTTTTTAAATTCCTGCACGCAACCCAATAGTGGTATCATAGCGATCTATGCGTAGGTACAGGTACGATCTAGAGCACTGGCATGTGTGGGCATTGCATAAGTTTGTGCAAGTATGTTGGAAAGTTCTCCAACATTCAGATTATTTATGATTGCTTCCCAACAAGCTTTGTTGTTTTGTTTCCAACAGCATATCTAGATTTTCTACAAACTTCTAGCAATCCTAGAACGTTCAAGTTGCCCCTGGCATATCTTGTCCGGTCCGAAGAAGTGCTTCAGTAGCTTTGGGTCTCTCTATAGTTGGTCTCGTTAGCAGCATAGTGGAAGGGGCATGTGGATTGGATCCACACGGGGCTCATGGTTATGAATAAGTTCAGATTGAGGCTCTAGACGTTTTTGTAATGTCTATGTTTCAAATCCCCGCAAAGTCAATCTAGTGACATGAATAATCATGCTTGATGTTGTTCGTAGGTAATGACGGTTCACTCCGTAGAACCTACAGCCACGTAAAAATTGCAAACTCAAGCGTTAGATCCGTCTAACTTGTTTCTGCGGGACATGTGATGTGATGTGGTATAGTCCATTCTCATTCAATGTTGTATGAAATGCTATCCACTGTATTTATTTTGACCTGCGAGTCAATTGAATGCATGATGGTTGGAGACCATGTGATTGCTATCCTTGGCCTGCGTGCCCCATGTTCTCATTTAGTATCTTAGAGATAGGAGATTGACATGGAGAAGGCGATCAGATGTCGTAGATCTCGACGACGATCCATGGAGCAAAGAAGGAGTTCTGAGCCTGGAAGACGAAGAGGACTATACTACATCACTATTTTTCTGTGATAGTTAATCCTTTTTATGCACTCTTTTAGTTGCGCAGTAGTTGTGATTATTAGGGTGATTCCTCATGTTAAAATATCAAGGTGATCGTGCTCTCCCAAACTGTGCACCATCAAACTGGTTTGTGTTCACGTTCATCACTTGTATCCAAGGGTCAACGTGTTCTTATTACCGGCAAACGGGTATGGATTGATCACTTGTATCCAAGGGTCAATACCATACAGGCAAGATCAGTAGTTGGTTGTCTTGACGTTCTGGCATGATAGTCATGAGCTCGAAGCACATACATCAAAAGATAAACGAGAGTCACATGAGATGTGATTGGCTAGGTGACCTACCCTTTGGAATTATGATTAGTTGCACGAGATGTATCCATCCTTCTGATCATAATTCTAATGTGGATCTCGAATAACTGAACATTGATTATGAGGAATATCAATTTCAGTGGTAGCACTTTCTAGTTAAATAATTTGTTTTTGACTTTGTGCAATTTAATCATGAACATGTCTAAGTGAAACTTGCTATCATTGTAGATAAATGGTTGTCAACAATAACTTGTATTTTGGAATGAATTTTTTAACAGCTAATGGAAACAACATTGCAGAATGGATCTGCGGTCGGAGAAGTGTTCTCAGAAAAGCTAAGAAACTTTATATTTTAGATGCAACTACCTCAGGAATGTCATGGAATGACAAAGATGAACATTCTATAAAGAACTTCATGATGACATACATGGATAGGTCGCTGCACACTCGCTTTGAGAAAGCAAGTGCATGTGATGTGCTCATAAAGCTGCAGAACCTATTTGGAGAGAAAATTAAAATAGCTTGTTATGAGATAACAAGTGCTCTCGTTAATTGTAAGTTAAATGAAGGAGATTCGCTCAACGATTATTTGGCTAGCATGATTAAGTTTAATCAACTGTTAGAAGACCTAGGTTCTCCAAAGAATGCCCAAATAAATCGAATGATGTTGCTCAAGTACCTCCCACCGCCTCACAGTGGATACATTCAAAATTCAGATTTTATTGGGGGTACAACTGTCGGGGACTAGTCCCAGGAACTAGAGGTGTCTCTCAGAAGCCAGGAAACGAGTAAGGGGCTGAACACAACGTCAAACAGATCCTCAACAACCTCGGCGATGGTGCTCGTCGAGCTCGGTGAGGAACAACATGACAGAGAAGGAACACGAGCCGCTACCCAGGTTCAGGCCCACCGTGAGGTGTAAAATCCCTACATCCTGCTAAGATGTATTGCACTGCTTGAAGAGGTTCACAGTACAAGGGTGCTTGCCGAGGGCACAGTTGTGGCTATGGTGGACTATGGTGGAAAGAGTTCCCTCTTCTCCTTCAGACGTAGCTGCTTGGTTGTGGAATGAGCTCGTGAATGCCGGATCCTCCTCCTAGGTCGTACACTGGCTCCTTATATACTGGCCTTGGTCCTCTTCCCTGAAAAACTCCGGCGGGAAGGGATACCACAATGCCGCCAAGTTGGAGCACAGCGCACAGCGTCGAGGGTGTCCATGGACGCGGTCCATGGCAGACAACCACGTCGTCTTGGCAGAAAAAGCCACCGTCCAACCAGGACGGTGGGCCGGCGCTGCAGAGCTTTGGGGCGTGTCCCACGGTGACGTCGCAGTTGGAGCGTAGCAGCGGCCGGCCGCTTTATCACCAAATTGGCAAGTCTTGGAGTCCGCTTTGCCTCCTCCAGCTCTGTTGACTGCTTTATACACGAGAATGTGACTGCGGCGTCTTTGTCATCGCGCGCAGGCGCGTGCGTCACTCTGCGGCGGGCGCAGAGCCCATGTGCACTCTGCAGCGCGCGCAGGAGCTTGCTTCCACTTGAAGGAACAACGCGAGGGCCTGGAGCCTCGCTGAGGCTTTGTAGCCGTTGACTTCTCGCGAGGGAAGCCTCGCGAGGGTAGCGCGGAATCGCGCCAGGACCTGATTGTCTTCTAGGAGAGGCCTTCCTGAGGCAGAAGTTCCTCTCGAGGCCCCTTAGGCCGAACGTATGGTCCTTAGCAGAAATGCCCAGCCGAGCAAAGAAACCCTCACGAGGGAAAATGCCTCGCGAGGCTCGTCAGGCTGAGCGCCTGGTCCATAGCAGAATTTCTTGCGGAGCGTTTGAGAGCTGTGGCAGGCCGGCACATGGTACTCTGGTTTCCACTAGTCTGACAGTAGCCCCCGGGCCCACGATGGGCATGCTGGAGTTCCCCAGGCGGAGGCGAATCGTCGTGGGCCCAAAGAAGCCTGCGAAGCCCGAGACACGTGGAGCGTCACGGCCGGACACGATCCCACGATCTCCTCTGAAGTAACGGGCGTAGTGGTGGGTCTCGCCATGTCCTGGTAACGGCTCGTGAGCCGATATAAGGCGAAGAGCTCGGCGCAGGCGGCCATTACTCCACTCGTTCCCCTTCCATCTCCTTCTTCTCAGCGCTCAATCCCCAAACTTCTCCTTCGCAACCTTGTTGTGATGGCGCCCAAGAAGGCCACCGCTGCCACGAAGGGCAAGGCAGTGGTGCAGGGCGGCGAGCCTGCTGCGATGCAGCGGGACGGTGACTTCGAGCCAGCTCTGTCCGGCTCCCGCTTCAAGAAGGAAGCGCAGCTGGACAAGGTGCGCCACATGGCGGCCTCGAAGACCAACGAGCACGGCGCCACGGTGCTCAAGCGAGCGGGCAACTCTCACAGTAGCTTCTACCCCATCTTCATGCACACTCTCTTCGCCGGGCTCGTTCCTCCCTTCTCAGATTTCTTCCTGGCGGTTCGGGAGCGCTACCAGATCCAGGTTCTTCATCTCCACCCCAACTCCATCCTCGTCCTCGCCATCTTTGCCTACCTCTGCGAGGCGTACATCAGCATTCCACCCTCGGTGGACCTCTTCCGCAGCTTCTACGCGCTCTGGTTCACGGCGAACAAGGAGCGGTCGGGGTGCGTGTCCTTCCGCATCACCGACGGCATGAAAGGCGTCTACATCCCCATCGCGCGGAACGGCAAGAACATCGTGACCAGCGTGACGAAGAAGGTGGAGGACTTCCGCAAGCGCTGGTTCCTTATGCAGTTCGGGAGCCAGAGCGCCTTCTTCGAGCTGCCTGAAGCGCCTCCGATGAAGAGGGCGAGCTGGTCTTCCAAGGCGCTCAAGGGTGCAACACTTGGCCCTGTGGTGAGGCGCTTGAGGGACCTCCACGAGGCTGGCCTCACTGGGCAGATGGTGGCCAAGGACTTCGTGAGGCGCCGCATTGCTTCGCTCCAGAGGCACGCGGACGCGATGTGGCTGTACTCCAACCAGAGGGACAAGATGCGCCTGAGCGCTACCCTCTACACGCAGGAGGAGGTGCATGCCCTCATGGATACCCTCTTCACATCTCCAGACATCCCCGTGCCCACCGACCAGACTGTGCCGCTCCATCGGATCGATCTCGGTCGTCGTGTCTCGCACGTGTAGACGATGCCGAAGTTCGACCAGTGGGGCCTGGTGCCTAAGGGGCACGTTGGGCCTCGTGAGGACCCGGAGTCGGCGGCGCAGGGGGCACCAGCTGAGGGCGACGAGGAGACGACGAGACGCCCGCGGAGTCTGACGCAGGCGCAACCGGCGCCTCGGGAGGCGTCGCTTCCTCGGCGGAGAATTTGAGCGCCTTGAAGATCTGCGGCGCCTGAAGCTGAGATCCACGTGATCTCCTCGGGCAGCGGCGACCAGTTCGTGGTTGCCCCCTTGCAGCGTGTCGAGGGGAAGGAGGAGAGCGATGATGACGATGCTTCGTCGGGCCACTGCGAGCCCCGCTCCAAGGCAATCCACGACAGGAATGCCGGAGCCCGAGAGGAAACAGAGGCACGGACGAGTGCGGAGCCCAGTGCGGAGCCCGCGAGGCGGAAGAAGAGGAAGTGGGTCGACACCGCGGCATAAGTTTTTGTACTCCCTTTCCTGTTTGATGTTGTTCTTTTGTAGGCTTCTCGAGGGGTTTTTGAGTCTTTTCCTCTCCAGGTGCCCTGCGGAGCCAAAGAGGCGGAGGCTCTGGAGAATTGGAGAGATCTCCAGCTCTGCCGCGGCGTCTGCGGCACCTTCGGCTGAAGAGGTGCACCCCGAGGCCACCGCTTCCTCTCCCGAGGCTGCGGCGCCGCCTCCTGAGGCAGAGGAATGCCGCGAGGGGGAGGAGGAGGCGGAGGTGACGATGCCGTCACCTGCACGGCCTGACGCCTCTCCTGTGCGGCAAGAGAAGACGCCGGAGAAGGATGCGGCAAGGACCACGCCGCCGGCGAAGGAGGGCGTGGCGGAGACAGCTGCGTCTGCAGAGGCGCACACTGACGTCGAAATGGAGGAAACCACTATGCCGTCGCCTCCACTGAGCCCGGGCCTTGGAGGGCCTACGGTGGGCACTGAGGCTGCCGCGGGGATGGCTTCAGCAGAGAAGGCCAACCTGGCTCTTGGGGAAGAGGAGAGTGCTCCCCAGGGGCAGAAAGATGGTGGAGCTGATGGTGGGGGCGCTTCGAGCCCCCAGAAGGCTCCCAGCGCAGAAGGCGAGGGGGGCTCTCGCCAGAGCCCCCAGAAGGCCCCTAGCATGGAAGAAGGGGGAGGCTCCCAGCAAATCCCCCAGGCTCACCTCGAGAACACTCAGAGCCCAAGGCGCGATGCCCCGGGGTCCTCAGCAGGCGCTGGCGCTTCTAGGCCCTCTGGAGAATCATGGGCCCTAGCCTTGTGGGGCCAGCGCCTAGTCGCAGCTCACCGAGAGGCTGTCCTTCGCTCGGCGAGGGAGGTGCTCGATGGGCTCGAGGCCCAGCTCGCTGAGGAAGACCGCCCCAGGGTGGAGGAGGACGCCGAGCTTGCGTGGGGCTGGGCTTGCCTCCAGGAGACCGTGGAGCGCTGCCGCCAGAAGAACGAGGCAGCCCAAGCTCAACGTGAGGCAGCGCTGCGTGACGCTGAAGAGATCCGCATCAGCGTGGTCCGCGAGGTCGAGGAGACCCTTGCGGACCTGGGTGCTAGGCGCGAGGCTCTCGAGGCGGAGACCGAGGCCAAGCATCAGGAGCTGGCGGCGCGCGAGGCGGCGGTCTCCACCAAGCACAAAGAGCTTCTGGACCGTGAGGCAGGGATCATCGCCGAGTCGGAGACCATGCGGCAAGGCCTGGAGAAGCTCCGCGAGGACCTGCGCATCCGCGAAAACCAGATGGTGCAGCGCGGAGCAGAACTTGATGCTCGCGAGACCGAGCTACGCAAGCGCGAGGAACAGGTTGAACAGATCGAGAAGGATCAATCCGCGCAGCGGGAGCACCTGGAGTCTCGCGAGAGCAAGGTTACTCAAGACGAGGCGTTCTACCAGAAGCGCCTCGCGCTGACCAACGAGAACCTCCGCAAGAAGGAGGAGCAGATGGCGGAGGAGTCCGCGACCAAGGAGAAGCTCTTCCGCGATAACTGCAGGAAGGAGTTCACGGAGAAGGCCAAGAAGCAGGAGGAATGCTTCACGAAGAGACGCAACGAGCTTGATGCTCGCATCAGGGAGCTTGAGGTTCAGAAGAAGCGATTTGACTCCCGCCTTCAGGACGCTGTGGAGGCTCGGAAGCACGCGGAGCAGGACCTTGCCTCCTTGACGCAGGACATGAATGAGATGCAGCAACAGGTGGGGCCTGTTGTGGAGCTCATCGAGGAAGCTCGGCAGAGCGCTCTGGCTGCGCAGGTCTTGTCGCGCCAGCGGAGCGCATGTTTGCTTCCTTGGTGAGGCGTGCGCAGGCCGTTGCGGGCCGCTTGGGGACCGAAGCCCCCAGGCTTTCTATCGAGGGGAACTCCGACATTGCCACCTACCTCAGCTTCTTCGAGCAGCTTCTCACCAAGCTTGAAGAGGTCGTGACGAACCTCGACGACCTGGTCGACACCGAGAGCCGCGAGCTCCTTGGCGTCGCGGTCGGCCAAGTCTTCGCCAACCTTGCACACCTCCACCCCGGCTTCGACTTCGCGTCTGTGATGGAGCCTCTGGAGAAGGAACTTGCCTCGAAACTGGACGCCTCGGTGTGGGATGACGTGGAGAAGTATATTCAACGCTTCAAGAGGGTCGAGGTCGAGGAGAGCGACGACGAGGCAGGCGCTGAGGAGGTGGATGATGAGGCTGTCGATGGCGACGACGACAACCCCGCTGCTTAGGTTGCCCCTGTGGAGAGATGTGCCAAGGGAACCAGTTATCTTAGGACTTGTTGCTTCGTTTTGTAATGGTTTGTAAAGACACTTTTATTTTGTTCAAGTGTGAGTGCCCCTCGGGAGGCCTTTTATCTGTTTTCTCATGTCTTTTTCGCTCTACGTCGTTAGGACCCTGCACTTAGCGCAAATGGCACCGCCGCTTCGGTATGCCGAAGTCAGGGCTCGACAAGGCCAGGGGGTGCGTAAGGCTTAGAGAGGTAAGGGCTCTCGAGGCACGATGCTCGGGAGCTCCCCTTTGACGCGCAAGCAGCCCATGAGGCGTAAGAGAGAAAAGAGAGGCTCGAGGGGCGTCAAAACCAGCGAGAGTAAAAGAGCTCATGAGGCGTAAGTTCTGGACTTAGCTCTGGCGAGACGCCCGCTTTGTAGAGGGTGTCGCGTTCCCTGGCGAGCCGTTTTTCCTTCCCGAGGCTGCTTGGGGCTGGTTTGGAGCTCCACGACCCCACGAGGTATCTTGTTCCCTGCGTTGGAGAGAGGGGCAAACCCACAAGCAATGCATAGTTGTACAACTCATGCACGCTCATAGATTTCCTCATGAGTATCTCACGAGGAGAATAAGCACCAAGGTCCTTGGTGAGGTGACGTGCATGGGAGCTAACCCACGAGTCAGAGCTCTTTGGTGAGATAACGGTCGTGGGCGGAGAGCCACGAGTTAGAGCTCGGATCCTTTGGATTTTTCGATGCTGCTGGGATGCTCCCGAGACACATGCACCGTGATCAGCCCCCGCTCGCGAGGTGCGCGTGGGAAAAAATGTGAGCGCGAATGAATGTAAGAGAACGAACTCACCAAGTCTTCGCCAACCTTGCACACCTCCACCCCGGCTTCGACTTCGCCCTCCTTCTAGTGCCAGTAGCCCCTGGGCCGCTGGCGTCCAATGACACCTTCTTCGTGGCTGCCTGCTCCTGTGAGAACAGCTGCTTCTTCTTCGCGGGCCTCTCGAGGGGCTCCATGTCCTCATCAGCGGGGAATGCCACGGCAGCGGCCTTGTAGGCGGTCTCGACAGAGCGCATTGCGTCCTTGACTTGACCGTGGATGGCGATGGTGCCGCCGCTGCCTGGAAGCTTGACGATGTTGTACGCATGGTGAGTGATGGCCATGAACTTCGCGAGGGCGGGGTAGCCGAGGATGGCGTTGTAGGGCAGGCCAATGTGTGCGACGTCGAAGTCGATCTGCTCGGTGCGGTAGTTCTGCGGCGTGCCGAAGGTGACCGCGAGCCTCACCTGCCCCAGAGGTGTGGTAGAGCCACTCGTCACCCCCGTGAAGGGTCTGGAGGGCATCAACCACTCGTAGGGCACTTCAAGCTGCTCGAAGGTCTCGACAGAGATGACGTTCAAGCCCGCACCCCCATCTATGAGTGTCTTAGCGACGGCTATGTTGTTGATGATGGGAGTGCACACCAGAGGGATGGTGCCTACAGCCTTGGTCGACTTGGGGTGGTCTTTGGAGTAGAAGGCGATGGTGTACTGCGACCACTTGAGGGGCTGGGAAGCTTCAAGCCCTGGAAGCGCTGCGTTGACCTCGCCAGAGAACTGCTTGAAGTGGTTGTTGGACTTGGGCGCCTAGGACCCGCCGAGGATGCAGGCTATTGCCCCCTGAGGGGCCTGGTAGCCCCCAGGGTTCTTGTCGGGGAGGTTGCCATTTTGCCCGGAGTTGTTCCCCCGAGCCCTCTGCTGGAAGTTGTGGCGTCCACCTCCGTGACCACCACGGCCTCCGTCGCGGCCGCCGCAGCCCTGGTGCTTCTCGTGCTCCTTGCTGAGCTGCTTGAGCTCCCAGCAGTCCTCAGTTGCGTGGTTGTGCCTGTTGTGGTAGATGCAGAACGGGCGATTGTCCACCTTCTTCTCTTTAGCCACCGGAGAGGCCTCGCGAGGCTGCTTCGCGTTAGGCTCTGCCGCGGGATGGCGGTGGTCTTGCGCTTCTCGACAGGCTTCTTCTTGCTCCTGGACCCCTCAGGAGGGTCATCCTCCACTTCCTTCTTGACGAAGAGGAGGCCCTCTTCAGCCTTGGCGCACTTGTCAGCCAGATCAAAGAGCTTCACCACAGAGGAGAGGGTGTCGTGGATGCCGAGCTTCTCGAGCATCCGGTGGTTCGTGACGCCCTCCCTGAAGGCGGAGATGACGTGTGAGTCCGGGATGTTCGGAATCTTGTTGCGGACTGGCTTAAGCGCTGGATGTATCTGCGGAGGGTCTCGTCAGGCTTCTGGCGCACCGCGCGAAGGTCGTTGTAGGTGAGCGCGCACTCGTAGGTGCCCTTGAAGTTGGCGACGAAGACCTTGCAGAGATCCTCCCATGTGTCGATGGTGTTCTCGGGGAGGTTCATGAGCCACGAGAGCGCGGAGTCTTTGAGCGCCATGGAGAGCTAGTTGGCCATCACCTTGTCGTCGCCTCCGGCAGCCTGGATGGAGACGGTGTAGAGCTGCAGGAACTCCAGAGGGTTGGTCCTGCCGTCGTAGCGCGGGGGAGGTCTGGCTTGAACTGCACGGGCCAGACGACGCGGCGCAGGTTGCGGTTGAAGGCGGTGCAGCCCGTGGCGTATGTCACAGCACCGCCGGCGAGCGCGCCGCGGTTCTAGCGACCTGCAGCGGCTATCTCCTGCACGACGTGGTTGTGGCGGTCCCTCTGTCGCTCGATCTCCACGCGGGCATCCGCCGGAGTCCGCTGCACAATCTGGCAGTCGTGCGGCGAGGATGCGTGCGACTCGTCGCGGTGGTTTGCTGCCGGAGCTGCAGCTAGAGGAGGTGGCGGAGGCGGAGGGGAGGAGGAGCGCCGTGCGCTATGTTCCCCTCGCGTCCGGAGTGGCACACTAGCGAGCGAGAGGGCGCTGGTGCTGCAGTAGTAGCGGCAGGATTGGCGGCTGCGTTGATGACCTCCTCGAGATGCCCGAGCCAGTTGTCGTGGCCCGCCTGCGTGGGATGGTAGCGTAGCAGCTCTTGCGCCATCAGCAGCGCAGTGGCTGGACTGGGCGCCGTTCGGCCCAGCGTGGAGGCGCTCTCGCACCTGGATGGGTGCAGGGAGGAGGCCCATGAAGAGGGAAACATGACCCGCCAGGCAGGAGGCCCGGCCAGGCCAGCTAACCATCAGCATGGGCCGGGTTATGTTGCTGGGCCAGAGGCTTTGGCGGTAACCCGGTTCAGGAAGGGAAGTTTCTAGAAGACCAGAGGCGGTTCGTGACTTGGAGGATACGAAGGCTAGAAGAGCTAGAATAGGATTCCGAGTCTGGGTAGAGCCCGGGTTCGTATTGTAAAGTGCCAGGAGACCCGGTAGTCTATATAAACCGGTCCCTGAGCCCTAGTTGAGGGAACTTTACGATCCAAGCTTAGGCGAGAGAACCAGAGAGAAACCACAACCTTGTAACCTAGATCGAGATCCGGCTCTGTTGTCGTAGCCGGGTTATCGAGATCGAGATCAATAACAAGATAGCAGGAAGTAGGTCTTTATCTCCAATGGAGAGGCCGAACCTGGGTAAACCTTTGTCCCTGCAATGCTAAACAATCTCCCAGACGCTAGTGTCGCCTTGCCCATCAACTCAAGCTACCCCAAAGTAGCATCTGCCGTGTTATCTACCCCACGACAGTTGGCGCCGTCTGTGGGAACGCGTCCAAAGGTGTCACCATCATGGGAGAAGCAAGCAAGGAGTAGAGAACTATGTTTTCGGCGAGATCACCCTCAATTCGCAAGGAGAGCCCATCGTTGATGATTTTGGCTGGGGGCCGGAATCAGATCTACTTGAATCAGGTGATGTTATTCCAATTGGCAAGTTTAACGTTTTTGTTGGTATGATTGCAACTAGATCTGCTAGTGATGGAGACTATGAATCTGTGTCAGGAGCTGCCACAATTGTTCAATCTGATGGAGAAGAATCAGTTGGTACGGCTGAAGATGAGCTGCCCCTGGACGTGCACGAGGAAGATCGGGAAACCCGGCTCCAGTCCCGGGTGATGTGGTGGACTATGCAGATTCAGAATCGATCCTGCCCTTGTTCGAAGGCCGGTTCGGATATGGAGTAGAAGAAGAGGACGAAGAGGAGCAAGAGTCCGTTCCAAGCCCGGTTAGGAGGGTGGCGGTTTACACCGCTCCTTCGATCAACGCGGGGGCATCACCGTCAACGGTTGTGCCACCAGCTTTTACTCCGGGTCAGCAGCAGCAACAATTGCCACCAGTGTTGGAGCTGGCGGGCCAAAGGGTTGATGGAGACCCGGCTTCGGTATCAGAGGAAAGTGAAAACACGGCGCGTTACAGGAATAGCTTCGGTTTTCTCAATAACCGAGCTCAGGGTGAGGAAAGAAACAATGCAACTGGGGCCCGGGCCATGTTTAACAATGGCCTGGTCCTAGATCCAACAGCACTTACGAGGATTGTTACTCCAGAGAACGCGCAGCAAGAGCTATAGAATTGGATACAGCACGCCGGGCCTTGGAGCAGGTGCGCAGAGACACAATGGCAGAAAAAGAAGATATGGAGATTAGGCGAAAGCAATTAGAGGATGAGGAAAATCGTCTCAATGAGATGACCAGGGCACACCGGAGGAGGCACCAGAGCCGGCTGGCCCTGGAGAAAACGCCATAAATCCAGCAGTATTGTTTAGGACCCCAGAAGATCAACCAGTTGGTGTAACCCAGGTGGCTCCAGTTGTTAGAGCAAATATAGAACCAGACAGAGGAACAGGAGCAGCTGGGTTGCAGTTGCAGCGGCGCCGGGTCTTCTCGCTGGGGGAGCCAGGGGAAATCCGGGTCTGCCGCCCAGGACACCAAGGTTTCATACGCCGGCGGGTCACTATTCCAATCCAGCAGATAACGTATATGCCGCAACTTTGGCACTAGATCGTATTCCATTAGGAGACTCGCCAGCAGAGGTTGAAGCTCGGCGTGCCATTGACATGTTACGCACTGCGGTTGCTCAGCAAGTTCAGTATTCAAAAGAGAAAAGTGCGCTTCATTCTACAACATATCGTAGCAAGAGTCGCCATGGGGGAAACCCGCCATTGGCCGGGTTTGCCGCGGCACAGCAGCAAAACCCGCCCCAGCAGAACCAAAACCAGAATAATCAGCAGTATCAACCCGCCCCTGCAATTTCTGTGGCTCAGCAGATAGTCAATAGATCGCGGGCAGGAAGGAGTGCAGCTAATGCAAACCCGGCAGTACCAGCAGCTGGAGCACCACAAGGAGGACCGGGTCCCGTGCCAGCAGCATCTGCAAGCTCGCCGGGTAACATTAATCTTTTAGCAAGTTCTTCCACTTTGGCGGGTCCCAAGTGTCTTTCAGATGCCATTAGAGCAGAGCCTTTCCCTGAGAAGTTCAAGGAGCCAAGCAAGATTGCCAATTATGAGCCGAGCACAGACCCGGCGAGTTGGTTGAGCAGTTATGAGATGGCGATGTGTATACGCAATGCCACAGAGAACGTTTGTGCAAAGTATATGTATTTGATGATGAGTGATGGTGCAGCAAAGTTGTGGTTCAAGAATCTGCCAGAGAAATCTATCAATTCTTGGGATGAGTTGAAAACAATTTTCATCAAGCACTTTCAGGGCACGTGCAAGCGTTTATTTTCCATTGAAGATCTTGATCGTTGCGTACAGAGGAAGGGCGAGTCAGCTCGTCACTGGATGGGCCGGGTCACGGAGATCCTGCACTCTTCATCAGGTATCGAGCCCAAGGATGCAATTTCATCGATGGAGAAAACTTGCAAGTACGCTCCCTTGGTCCAGAAGCTGGGCGCATGAAGGAAGGACACCGGGTTAAGCCCGTTACTATGGCAGAGTTGATGGATGCGTGCAACAGACATGCAGCCACGGACAAAACCCAGGATGATAGTGAGGAAGAAAAAGGGAAAGGTGCTGCGAACAATGGAGGAAAGAACAATGGCCCGGGAAACAATAACAACAGCAATCAGAACCAGCACAAGCGTGGGCATCAGGAAGGAAACTCAGAGCTAGTTGCAAATGCAAATGCCGGGTTTCAGAGGCAAAGGATGGATGGGAATTATCAGGAAAACAGAGGTTATCAGGAAAACAGAGGTTATCAGGGAAATAATGGGAGTTACGGTGGTGGAAATAGTTATCAAGGAACACGCCCAATGAGCACTGAAGAGGCCTTCAGGATGCCGTGTCCTCGTCATAGCAAGAACGGCAGACCCGCCAATCATTCATTGGCCCAGTGTGTAGATTTGAACAGGTGGAAAAACAATGAGATTCAGAGAGCTCTGCAAGGAGCAAACAGGAGTGGAGGACCCGGCCCGAGTGCTAACCCGGCTGCGGGACCTCTAACTGGAGCAAACGCGGTACCAACTGGAAATACAGGACCCGGCCAAAATACAGGTAATCAGGGTGGATTCTCGAACCAGCCAGGCAACTTGGCCAATATCATATATATACCAGTGGCACGACCAAGAGAGAGAAAGATAGTCAAAAGGGCAGTTAATTCAGTGGCTGTAGGGGTACCAAGGTATTTGAGATGGTCAGAGCATACTATTACTTGGAGCAGAGCAGATCACCCGGATGTGGTGGAGCACCCGGGTCTGCTTGCGTTAGTTGTGGCTCCTCAAGTTCATGGCTTTGAGTTAAAGAAGGTTTTGATGGACGGTGGCAGTAGCATTAACATCTTGTACTGGGAAACATTTATGCGTATGGGTCTGAAGGAGTCACAGTTGCAGAAAACGTCAACAATATTTCATGGTATAGTTCCTGGGAAGTCTGCTACACCTGAGGGAAAAATTTCATTAGAGGTTGCTTTTGGCGAGTCTATCCATAACTTCAGATCAGAGTGGCTCACCTTTGAGGTGGTGAAATTTCCAAGTCCTTATCATGCGTTGTTTGGAAGGCCGGCCTTTGCCAAGTTCATGGCGAGGCCGTGTTATGTATACTTGCAGTTGAAGATGCCGGGTCCCAAGGGGATCATCACTGTTCATGGTAACAGAGAAATTGCAGCAGAATGTGACGAGGGAGATGCAGCCCTGGCAGAGCGAACTTGTGCTAGAGAGGAGTTGAAAGCTTACAGGTCTAATCTTGACCCGCAGGACAACAAGCGCTCAAAAAACCAACAACAGAAGATGACAGGGCAAAGTTTAAAGCAGCAAAGGATACTAAGATGGTGGATTTTGTGCCTGGGGATTCCTCCAAGCAGTTCGCCATAGGGACCAGCCTAACTGATAAATAGGAAAGCGCGCTCATCGAGTTCATCCGTGAGAATCGGGATGTTTTTGCGTGGACACCTAGTGACATGCCAGGCATTCCGACTGAACTCGCTGAGCACCGTTTACATGTTGATCCAAAGGCAAGGCCGGTGAAACAAGGTTTGAGAAAAATGAACGCAGAGAGAAGAAAAGCTATAGGAGAGGAGATAGCCCGGTTATTGGAAGCCGGCTTTATCATGGAGGTTTTCCACCCAGAGTGGTTGGCTAACCCGGTTTTGGTTCTGAAGAAAAATAATGAGTGGAGGATGTGTATTGATTTTACAAGTCTCAACAAGCATTGTCCAAAAGACCCGTTCGCACTGCCGCGCATCGACCAAATTGTTGACGCAGTGGCAGGCAGCGAGCTCTTGTGTTTTCTGGACGCATATTCAGGTTATCATCAGATCAAGCTTAACAGGCAGGATTGGGAAAAGACATCGTTCATCACCCCTTTGGTGCTTTTTGCTACAAGACCATGACTTTTGGGTTGAAGAACGCAGGAGCAACTTATCAGAGGTGCATTCAAAATTGTTTTCATGATCAGATTGGGCGCAATGTGCATGCTTATGTGGATGATGTGGTGATCAAGTCAGAAAAAGCCGGGTCATTTATCAGTGACCTTACAGAAACATTCAAAAATTTGAGGAAGTACAAGATGAAGCTCAATCCTACAAAGTGCGTGTTTGGAGTTCCAGCGGGAAAATTGCTCGGTTTCATTGTGTCAGAGCGTGGAATTGAGGCAAACCCGGAAAAAATCAGAGCCATCCAGAGTTTGAAAAAACCTGAGGAATTGGCAGATGTTCAGAAGTTGACAGGATGTGTGGCTGCGCTAAGCCGGTTTATATCCCGGCTCGGAGAAAAAGCAATACCTTTGTACAAGTTACTCAAGAAAACAGACAATTTTGTGTGGAATCAGGAAGCAGACGAGGCATTTGAAGCTCTGAAGAAACAATTATCAAAAGCGCCAGTTCTGGCGGCCCCGGGTCCCAAGGAACCCATGCTGTTATACGTCGCTGCCGGGCCTCAAGCTGTGAGTGCTGTGGTGGTGGTCGAGCGTAAGGAGGAAGGCAAGGAAAACCCGGTTCAGAGGCCGGTTTATTATGTTAGTGAGGTGTTATCAGAAGCAAAGCAGCGCTATCCGCATTGGCAGAAGCTAGTATTTGGTGTTTTCATGGCAAGTAGAAAGTTGAAACCATATTTTCAGGAGCATCCAATCACAGTGGTGAGTTCAATACCCTTAGCAGATATTATCAGGAATTCAGAAGCTACAGGAAGAATTGCCAAGTGGGCAATAGAGATGGGGCCTTACCACATTGACTATGTGCCTCGTACAGCTATCAAATCGCAGGCATTGGCGGATTTTCTTAATGATTGGACACAGTTGAGTGCACCACCTCTTGCGCCGGGTCTCAAACCTTGGGTTATGCACTTTGACGGGTCTAAGCAAGCACAAGGTTCAGGAGCTGGAGTTGTGTTAACTTCTCCCAAGGGTGATAAGCTGAGCTATGTTTTGCAAATTCACTTTGATTGCTCTAACAATGTGGCAGAATATGAGGCTTTGTTACATGGTTTGCGTATGGCAAAGGAGATGAGCATCAAGCATATTAATTGTTATGGGGATTCAGATCTGTGGCACAGCAAGTTTCAGGAACATGGGATAGAAAAGATGCACAATGGCGGCTTACAGGAGAGAGGTGGACAGGGTAGCCGGGTTTTTCTCAGGCTATCAGGTGGATCATATTGACCGCAGGAAAAATGATGCTGCAGATGCTTTGTCAAGACTCGGCTCACGCAGAGAGCCGGTTCCACCTAACGTTTTCTTGGACGAGCTATGGACTCCATCAGTTAAGCCTCAGGGCGTAGAGGAACTGGCGGGTCAGGAAGACCCGGATTCGCAATTGGTAGCAGCAACTCATGAAATTCCAGAGTGGACAGAACCTTATTTGGCGTATCTTTTGCGTGGAGAGCTGCCAGAGCAGGAAGTTATATCCCGGCAAATTGTGCGCCGGGCTAAGGCCTACGTAGTTATTGATGGCGAGTTATATAAGAGAAGTGTTTCTGGAGTATTTCAGAGATGTGTGTCTGGAAAGGAGGGCCGGCAAATTTTGAAAGAGATTCATGAGGGAGATTGTGGTCATCATGCTTCAACAAGGTCTTTAGTAGCAAAAGCTTTCAGACACGGCTTCTTCTGGCTCACAGCTCAGGCAGATGCAGAGCGCTTGGTGAGTAGATGTGATGGTTGCCAAAGATATGCACGGCAAATTCATGTGCCGGCTCAGGAGTTGCGAACAATACCCTTGACTTGGCCCTTTGCAGTTTGGGGGCTTGATATGGTGGGTCCTTTTAGCATGTCTCCTTGCAAGAAAACCCACCTCTTGGTTGCCATTGATAAGTTTACAAAGTGGGTTGAGGTGATGCCTGTTACTAATTGTGAAGCAGCTACAGCAGTCAAGTTTTTGAAGCAGATCATACACAGGTTTGGGTATCCTCATAGTATCATCACAGATAATGGTACTAACATGTCCCTTGGTGAGATGGCAAAGTTTTGTGGAAATCAGGGTATACGTTTAGATGTTGCTTCAGTTGCTCATCCACAGGCCAATGGACAAGTAGAACGAGCAAATCAGGAGTTGCTTCGAGGTTTGAAACCACGTCTCCGGGTCCGTGTCTCAGAGCTGCTGGAGCGTGGGTTGAGGAGTTGCCATCAGTAGTTTGGGGAATCAACACAACACCAAACAGATCCACAAAGATGACCCCTTTCTTTATGGTGTATGGGGCAGAGGCAGTTTTGCCAAGTGATATAATTCATGACTCGCCTCGCGTGGCGGCTTATGTTGAAACAGAAAATGAGCAGACCCGGCAGGATTCTGTGGACCTGCTTGAGGAGAACATAGAACAAGCACTGGAGAGATCAGCAGTGTATCAGCAGATTTGAGGCGGTATCATAGTCGCCGGGTTAAAACTCGCACTTTCCAGGAGGGAGATTTAGTGCTACGATGGGTGCAATCCAGAGAAGGGATGCACAAGTTATCTCCCCCTTGGGAAGGGCCCTTCATCATAAGCAAGAAATTGAACAATGGTTCATATTATTTGGTGGATGCAAGAGAAAAGTCCGAGTCTGTTAATGACACATCGCACTCTACCTTTTCATTGGAAGAGCGTGAGAGGCCATGGAATATTGCGCAGCTGCGCCCATATTATACTTAGCATGAGAAAGAGATATGAGATGTAAAACACGATGTAACAGGCAGCAGGTTTCAGACGCGCTCTTTTCCTTACCAGGGTACCTAAGGGGACTGGAAGGTTTTTAATGAGGCGGCTTGCTGACCTAACCTTTTCTATCAATAAAGTGAAGGTTGAACAGAAATTTGTGTTCTTTTCGTTTCTTTTTTGATGTTTGATAGTAGTGTTGCATAGTTCTATGTTAAGTTTGGTCTTGGGGGCTTGCCTTGGGGCTCGCCCAAGACCCGGCTTTTACGGTCATCCGGGTCTCGATGTTTCGTGACCCGGCTGTGCAGTTTTCGTTACAGTATCCATAACTTTGGATTCAGAGGTATGAAGGTGAAGTTTACGTTTTATTTGTTTATGTTTTTGTCATAAGAATAAGTGCATAGTTATCTTTGAGGACGCCCAGAGAGCGTGTCCCACCAGTATGAGGATCAATGGGGTAATGTTGCATAGTTAAGCCATTACTTTATAAACATTGATCCAGGTCTTGGGGGCTCCTACTACAATAGTTTGCAGCTGCAATCCCAAGACCCGGCTTTATGCCACTAGTTTATTCTTGGTTATCTTGCTGTTGAGCTGATGTGACTCGCAATTTTATGGCCTGATTGCTCACCTGGAAATTCAATCAACCATGAAGCCCATTGGGACTTGGTTCGACCCTGTTTTTCTCAGAGAAGTAGCGACAGGGTATCCATGCGAAAGCCGGCTCACAGTTAAAGAAATCAAAAGGGTCATCAAAACCACAGAAGAGGCATATTTCATAGCAAAAGTTTGAGAGTAGCATAAAAAGTTTCATCAGGTGCATAGGCGCACCATCACAGGCATAGTGCAGACAGTGCAAAAGTTATTACAATAAGCGCCCAAAGGGCCGAATAAAGATTGTTTTCTTGCAGAGATAACAGCATCTGCGTAAGTTTTCAAGCTTTGGCTTCAGGAGCCGGGTCACGGGGAGGAGAGCCGGTTGGTTGTTCTTCGACGGTCTTTGCCGGGTCTTCTTCTTCGGCGGCCGCCGGGTTAGCCTCTGGCTCCTTGGTCTCGTCGGTTTCTTTGGCCTTGGTCTTGCGCCGGGTGATTTTTCGAAGTGGCTGGAAGAAGTTTTCATCATCTTCTTCAGCTATCGCCCGTGACGGAGGAGGAATAACTGGCGTAGAGGAGCTGGGAGCAGTGGAGGTACCAGGAGCATTTTTGCCGGGTCAATGGAATCCTTATAGCTTTGGAGGAGATCGACGCGTTGTGGCTCGTCATCCATGATCTCTTCATCATTTTCAGTTACCAAGCTGCAAAGTGGTGAGCTTCATCTTGCTGGCAATTACAGTGGCAACATGCCGGGTTTGCTTCACAACCCGGGCGTAGCACTTCTTATCGAACTCCTTGCCATCAGTGTCAAACTGAGGAAAGCCCTTCTTCAGTGGAGCCGGGTTTAGCTGGGGATGGTAGGCCTTTGCCAAGGCAAGACCTCGCATCACCCCGGCCCTGCAAGCTGATCTCTTGAGCAGATGGATCCATTGCGGCATTGTTGACAGATGCCCAAGGACTTCAGTGTACTTGCTTGGCGGGTTCTCCCAGAGCCTAGCGGCTTTGATGACCTCGCAGCTGCCAAAGTACAGCTGACGTGTCAGCGTGTACATGCATTTGATCTTCTCTGCAGCGGTTTTGCGGAGGTTCCATCACGAGGGCCTGTGTAAGGAAAAGTGTAACAGTGAATTTCAAAAACCGGGTCTTTTGATCAGTTTAGGTTGAAATTCAAAGGAGTAGTGCTTACCCACTAAAGATTCAACCATAGAGGTGATCATTCTTTTTAGCCGGGTCAGCTCGTTGTTGGTTTCATCCAGCTGCTTCTGCAGGGTCTCCTGTTGCTCCTGGAAGTTCTCCTCGTTCTCCTGCATGTCCTTCTTCAGATCGGAGTTTTCTTGCGTCAGGGCAGTAATCTTTTCTTCCAAGGCCTGGAGTTGAGCTGAGTGATCAGCCCGGGTCTCAGATTCAGTTTTGGCAGCGTCAGTGAGCCGGGTGATCTCAGCCTGGGCCTTGGCATGGTCTTCCTGTTAAGATGCAAAAAGTTATGTTAGTCCCAGGTCGCCGCAGGCGTGCAACCCGGCACTTGGGGGCTACATGCGCAAAAAGTCTGAAAATTTCTAACTGTAAGTCCCAGGTAGCTGTGGACAGCTAACCCGGCACTTGGGGGCTACTCAGTTTGAAGTTCAATTGTTCAACGTAATAAAGAAGTCCCAGGTTGCTGCAGGCACACAACCCGGCACTTGGGGGCTACAGTGTTCAAAGTTTCGATGTGAAAATGGGCAAGTTTTAAATGATGGAAGTTTTTTAGTCCCAGGTTGCTGTAAACAGACAACCCGGCACTTGGGGGCTACAGGTTTGAAGTTTTTACCTAAGGAATGCATATTGTAAGCACCAAGCTCATCACAAGTGATGAACTTAGAGCTTGGGGGCTACTCAGGGTATAGTTATGCAAGAAAATATATAGGCAAGAAGTAAAAATGGGTACCTGATATCGTTTTTGGATCAGGGCGACCAGTTCTGTCTCCAGGGTCTTGTGTTGAGCTAGGCGAGAAAAATATTCGTCGCAAAGTGCTGGAACAGACATGGTGTCCAGAGCCGGTGAGTTTGAGGAGGAAGCCGGGTTCTTGTTCTTGGCAGGAGTTGCCGGGTCAGCATCTGGGGCTGGCACCTTGGCAAGAGTCTCAGGGCATTTTGTACTGGAACGTGCCGGGTCCCAGTAACCTGCACTTCATCTTCTTTAGTCCCAGAGCCTAACCCGGGCGAGTGAGCAGCTGGGGAGGATTCTGGCACCGGGTCAACAACATTTTTTGGAGAAGCCGCGGGGGTTGCTTGCTCCCTTGGCTCGTCTTTGTCCTCTGGTTCTTCATATGTGCCTCCATAGGAGAAGGCTCTGTGGTTGCTGGAGGAGGAGACGCCGCGGGAGGAGATTCCGGGTCTTCATCCATAAAAGCCCTGGCACTGGAACAAATAATGTCTTAGTTAAACAAGAATGGGACAGTGAAGTAAATATGGAAAAGATGTGTGAAGTATTTCTAACCCGGCGTTGATCTGGAAATCCTCGGGTGTGCTAACACCATCCGAGGAAGAATCTGACAAACGAGATGGTTTAGGAACCCGGATCTTGCCAGCTAAAGGGAACTGTTTGCTGGGCGTCTTCTGGATGGATTTGGCCCAGCTTGATAAAGAGCGTTGAGGGATACCTGGGCTCAGGGAAGCTTGGCTTGTAGAAGACCGGGTTCGGCGTCTCTTGTTCGCCTCAGCCTCCTTTTCCTGTGATTGTGCTTAAGTTTGAGATGAGTTCATCATGAAATTGAGAAAAGAGAATGTGGTACCTTGGCAATGGTGGCCCGGGTCCTCTTCTGAGTAGGAGCTGCAGTAACTTGGGGACCCGGCGCTACGTCAGAAGCCGGGTCAGTGGGGCCTGGAATAAAATTTGCCGGGTTATCAGTAGAGGTGTCCTTGTTGGGGACTTCGTTGTTAATCAACTGGAGGAAGAGCCGGCCTACGGAGTCAAGCTCACCTTCTTCTTCTTCTTCTTCGTCGTCTTCACTTTCTGTGTCCTCCCGTCAGGAGAGGATGTTGGGGTAAAATCCACGCTCCACCACTTGGAGTCCTGAGAAAAAGCAGTCACAGTAAATAACAGTCTATGGATGAGTTACCGGGTTAAAGTAAACAAAGTTGATAGTGTTGGCTTTACCGTGGGGGGTTTGTTCTTGGCACTAAATGGGGCGAGCCCGTTCAGTGCAATGGCATCTTTCTTTTCGCCAAGCAATCTCTTGGCATTCTTCACAAGCTGATCATCAGTGAGCGTCATCTCAGAGTAACGCAAGTTGTCTGTAGTTTCACCAGTGTACTGGCAAATTAGCCGGGTCCTGATGCTGAGTGGCTGGATGAACCAACCGATCCAGCACTTGACCAGATCTGTGCCCTTGAGGCCATGGGCGAGTAAAGCTCTGGCCCGGCGAAGAATGGGCTCGAGCTTGACCCGCTCGGCGTCATCGGCATAACTATTCATTTTGGCATCATGTTAAGCCCGAGTTCCGGAAAGCCGGGTAACGGGCATCGTCAGATTCTGGTGAAGTGTCTTGGCAGTAAAAATATGTGTTTTGCCACCCCTTGGGATGGCTGGCTAGAAGGAGAGCCGGGAAATCGCATTCCCTTCGGCGCTGGATTGCAACTCCCCCATATGGAAGTACTTGATCCTTGCGAGAGGGGTTGCAGTAGAAGAACTCGAGGAACAGCTCGAGGCTTGGAGCCATTTGTAAGTAATCTTCACAGAACACCACATAGTTACTGATGTTCAGCATGGAGTTGGGCGCGATGTCTTGAGGCCTAAGGCCGTAGTACTTCAAGACCCGGCGAAAAAACAGGGAACCCGGGGGGCGAAGGCCGCGCTGAACGTGGTCGAGGAAAACCACCACTTCACCTTCCTTGGGGCTGGGGCGGATTTCTTCTCCAGCAGCGCGCCATTGGATCTCATCCTTTGGAGGGAGCTCGCCGCAGTTCACATATTCCTGAAGCATCAAGGTCGTCACCGTGGATTTGGTCCAGTTGACCTGAGTAGCAGCGGGGGCGGCGGAGCCAGATGCACCGGCGTGGGCGCTGTGAGGTTTCTTCGCGAGCTTCTTCGCCGCACGGGGAGCTCCGGCCTTGGCTTTGTCCTTCACCATGGCTGAGAAGCTTCGGGTTCTCTGAGCACAACAATGGAGGTGTGAAACCCTAGTTCTAGATGTAGATGCGTGGAGAGGGAAATGCAAAGCAAATCTGGATGAGATTCAAGTTGGAATCAAGTGCGGAGCACGGATAGGTGGAGTAATCGTACCTGTGGATCTTCTTGCAGGAGATGGGGAGGCTCGATTTGAGATTGGATCCGCGGTTGCTACAGTGCGCGCGAGGAAGAAGATGAACTGGATGGGGAAAAATGACCGTGGTGTCTCTTGGTCTCCTATTTATAGGCGCAGTGAAAACCCTAGGGGTGTTGTGGTAAAAAGTGAAGAGATAAGGATCTTTGACTAAAAGTCAACGACAAACGGAATGAGATAATTACGGAGTATTAAATGATAAGATCGTGATTAAGATGGATAAGGATGGAGTTATAGTTGGGTGATAGTTTTCGCTAAGTGTTGAAAGTGAAACCCGGGCGTCGGAACCCGGCAAGGGATAACCGGGTTACGGCGTGAACCGCCAAAGAAACTGGCCAAGCAAAGGAGAAAAGAGGCATGTTCTAATGTTAAATTTGTTACCTGTTATCTTATGTTTCAGGTGATTAACCCGGCTGGCCAGGATATCAGCTCTGCTCAAAGAAGCAATATTCAAGAATAAGAAGCCGAGCATGCCAACCTGGCAACCAGGTTAATCTGGGGGCTACTGATGGGGGGATGATAACCCGGTAGGCCCATGAAGAGGGAAGCATGACCCGCCAGGCAGGAGGCCCGGCCAGGCCAGCTAACCATCAGCATGGGCCAGGTTGTGTTGCTGGGCCAGAGGCTTTGGCGGTAACCCGGTTCAGGAAGGGAAGTTTCTAGAAGACCAGAGGCGGTTCGTGACTTGGAGGATACGAAGGCTAGAAGAGCTAGAATAGGATTCCGAGTCTGGGTAGAGCCCGGGTTCGTATTGTAAAGTGCCAGGAGACCCTGTAGTCTATATAAACCGGTCCCTGAGCCCTAGTTGAGGGGAACTTTACGATCCAAGCTCAGGCGAGAAAATCATTGAGAGAGATACCACAACCTTGTAACCTAGACCGAGATTCGGCTCTGTTGTCGTAGCCGGGTTATCGAGATCGAGATCAATAACAAGATAGCAGGAAGTAGGTCTTTATCTCCAATAGAGAGGCCGAACCTGGGTAAATCCTTTGTCCCTGCAATGCTAAACAATCTCCCAGACGCTAGTGTCGCCTTGCCCATCAACTCAAGCTACCCCAAAGTAGCATCTGCCGTGTTATCTACCCCACGACAAAGCTCCCTCATCCTCGCCATCGATGCCGCCGTCGTTGCCACTGCCATTGCCGCCGTCATCCTCGGGATGTTCGACGCGCGGCTCGGCATTGCGCTCTGAAGCGCGGTTGGCGCGTGGTCCACCACGCGGGTTGTGGTTGGCAGCAGGCTCGGTGTTGGCCCTGCCGGACGTCCGTCGCGCAAGACGCGCAGCTCGCGTGTCAGTCATGGCGCGGAGAGGTTGAAGAAGTTGAAGACGCGCCTCAGCCCCCTACCTGGCGCGCCAAATGTCAGAGACTAGTCCCAGGAACTAGGGGTGTCTCTCAAAAGCCAGGAAACGAGTAAGGGGCTGAACACAACGTCAAACAGATCCTCAACAACCTCGGCGACGGTGCTCGTCGAGCTCGGTGAGGAACATCACGACAGAGAAGGAACGCGAGCCACTACCCAGGTTCAGGCCCACCATGAGTTGTAAAAGCCCTACGTCCTGCTAAGATGTATTGCACTGCTTGAAGAGGTTCACAGTACAAGGGTGCTTGCCGAGGGCACAGTTGTGGCTATGGTGGACTATGGTGGAATGAGCTCCCTCTTCTCCTTCAGACGTAGCTGCTTGGTTGTGGAATGAGCTCGTGAATGCCGGATCCTCCTCCTAGGTCGTACACTGGCTCCTTATATACTGGCCTTGGTCCTCTTCCCCAAAAAGCACAGCGCACAGCGTCGGGGGCGTCCATGGACGCGGTCCATGGCAGACAACCACGTCGTCTTGGCAGAAAAGGCACCGTCCAACCAGGACGGTGGGCTGGCGCTGCAGAGCTTTGGGGCGTGTCCCACGGTGACATCGCAGTTGGAGCGTAGCGGCGGCCGGCCGCTTTATCACCAAATTGGCAAGTCTTGGAGTCCGCTTTGCCTCCTCCAGCTCTATTGACTGCTTTATACATGAGAATGGCGACTGCGGTGTCTTCGTCATCGCGCGCAGGCGTGTGCGTCACTCTGCGGCGGGCGCAGAGCCCATGTGCACTCTGCAGCGCGCGCAGGAGCTTGCTTCCACTTGAAGGAACCCCGCGAGGGCCTGGAGCCTCGCCGAGGCTTTGTAGCCATTGACTTCTCGCGAGGGCAGCGCGGAATCGCGCCAGGACCTGATGGTCTTCTAGGAGAGGCCTTCCGGAGGCAGAAGTTCCTCTCGAGGCCCCTTAGGCCGAACGTATGGTCCTTAGCAGAAATGCCCAGCCGAGCAAAGAAACCCTCGCGAGGGAAAATGCCTCGCGAGGCTCGTTAGGCTGAGCACCTGGTCCTTAGCAGAGTTTCTTGCGGAGCGTTTGAGGGCTGTGGCAGGC
This sequence comes from Poa pratensis, assembly GCA_947311845.1. Lineage (NCBI taxonomy): Eukaryota > Viridiplantae > Streptophyta > Magnoliopsida > Poales > Poaceae > Poa > Poa pratensis. The sequence goes on from CAMZMU010000118.1 coordinate 6,453,122, forward strand.
CGGCCCATGGTACCCCGGTTTCCACTGGGCCGACAACAACTGGCATAAAAGAGCTTATCAGGAAGCTGAATGAAGCAGAAGCTAATGACTCTGGAAGTGTTCATTGGATCAACACATTTGAGGTAGAACACCCAAATTTAGTGGGAGGAAATGGGACTAAAAATCCCAGTGTTATTAATGTTTTCGATATCTACTTGACTGGTCCTCACGGTGATTCATGGATATTTGACACCGGATCAGTGGCTCACATTTGCAACTCTATGTCAGGGTTAAAGAATGTAAGAGCATTAAGGTTTGGTGAAGTACCAATAAAGGTCGGCAATGGAGCACAAATTCACGTTCGTGCAGTTGGCACTATGGAACTTCACCTACCGTCAAGATTCATTATGGAACTTAGTAATTGTTACTATGTTCCGGTATTGACAAAAAATATTATTTCAGGGTCACTACTCTTACGTGACGGGTATTCTTTTAATTCTGAGAACAATGGATGTTCGATTTATTATAAGAATGCATTTTATGGATCACCCCTGTTGAGGATGGTCTATTCAAAATGAATCTTGAAAGACATGTAGATGTCTTGCATATTGATGCTAAAAGACTGAAGGTGGTGAAAGATGATACTTACACCTGGCAATGTCATCTTGGGCACATCGGGAAGGACCTCATGAAACAACTCCATAAGGATGGATTGTTGGAGTCATTTGATGATGAATCATTTGATCAATGTGAAGCATGCCTGATGGGAAAATTGACCAGGACACCGTTCAACGGTATAGTTGAACGAGCAATAGAATTGCTCAAAGTCATACACTCTGATGTGTGTGGTGCTTTGAACATTCCTGTGATTTGAGTAGATATGGTTATGTCTATTTAATGAAGCAAAAGTGGGAAACCTTTGAGAAATTCAAAGAGTTTCAGAACGAGGTAGAAAATAAACATGATAAAAGGATAAAATTCTTACGATCTGATCGTGGAGGAGAATATCTGAGTCATGAATTTAGTCAACACATGAAGGATCGTGGAATTGTTCCACAACTTACGCCACCAGGAACTGCTCAAAGGAATGGAGTTTCAGAAAGACGTAACCGAACATTGATGGATTCGGTAAGGTCAATGAAGGCACTCTCCGACCTACCACTATCCTTTTGGGGATTTGCATTAGAAACTGCAGCTTACACTTTGAACAAATCATCATCAAAGTCCGTTAAATCTACTCCATATGAGATATGGATGGGAAAGAAGCCTAACTTGAAACATCTCAAGGTTTAGGGTTGTGAGGCTTATGTTAAGCGCTTACAAACAACTAAACTTGAGCCTAGGTTGGTCAAATGCATCTTCATAGGGTATGCCCAAAATACCATTCGGTACACCTTTTATAATAGTACCGAGGGCAAAAAATGTGTTGCCAGGAACGATGTATTCCTTGAGAAAGAATATCTTTCAAAAGAAATCAGTGGGAGAACGATTAGTCTCGAGGGTGAGCCACTGCACCCGCCACTGCTATCTTTTTGCCATTTTTCTATTATTTATTGTGTAACTCCATATAATACTTAATCTGCGACTTTCCCACGCTTACCACTTTCCCACTAATTACTATGTTATGCACTAAGTGGTACGAGTGGTAAAGTCGCAGAGTAATTAATTTATTGTGTTTTGTAAGAGTGGTCAAGTGTGCGACCGCTACTTCCTTGGTTGTCCTTGAAACTTATTAGTGGTTTTAGTATATGTTTAGTCCTTATGTAAGGAAAAAAATAGGAGTCCCATACACCTGGTTGCTGAGATCGGGGCACCAACATTGTGGATGTTTGCATTTTAATTCTGAAAAATTCAAACGAAGCCCAAAAATCACGAAACTTGGCATGGTGTCATGATATGACCCATAGAGGTTGTGGTAAAATATTGAGAATGTTTCACGGACTGCTTACATACCGGACCATCTCCGAGGAAGAAACTAGCATTCGAGAGGGAACGGGGTAGGTTGGCATGTGAATCCACCGTTGCTCTGCCGGTTGGCCTTCAAATTTTGTCCATACTCAATACATATCATTACATGTATCATGTCAAAATTTGGCATTTTCCGGGGTCCGTTTGCTCTATTTAAGTCATTGAATGCATTTCCAGACATTTAATGGATATAATCCAAATTTGAACTGCATGTACACTAAATAATAACAAGGAATGGGTTGAAAAATCTTATTAGTTGTCTTTAGTATACGTTTAGTCCTTGTGTAAGGAAAAATAAGGAGTCTCATACACCAGGTGGCCGAGATCGGGGCACCAACATTGTGGTTATTGGCATTTTAATTCAGAAAAATTCAAACAACGCCCAAAAATCACGAAACTTGGCATGGTGTCATGATATTACCCATAGAGGTTGTGGTAAAAAATTGAGAATATTTCGAAGAAGTTTTCACGTAGACTACTTACAAACCGGACCATCTCCGAGGAAGAAACTAGGTTTCGAGAGGGAACGGGTCAAGTTTGCATGTGAATTGTGCGCTGCTTTGTTGGTTGACCTTGAAATTTTTTCCACACTCAATACACACCATTACATGTATCATGTCAAAATTTGGCATTTTCCACCATCCGTTTGCTATATTTAAGCAACTAAATGCATTTCTAGACATTTGAAATAGACCGGTTTGCATTCGAAGCGACTGCTCCTTCCGCGGTTAGTGTTCAAACTTTTTCCACATTCAACATACACCATCACATGTGACATGCCAAAATTTGGCATTGTTTCGGGTCTGTCAGCTATATTTAAGCCTTTAAGTGCATTTACCTCCATTAAATACCTAGAAATCTATTTATTGTCCTAAAAATAACTAGTTAATAGTAAAAAGGGCCAAACTCTTACATGAAACTTTAAATGATGTACCTTTAATGTAGAATAAAATTGGGCCCATAAGCCTAAACCTTTAAATCTAAAACCCTAACATTACAAAAAAAATGGCAGAAAAAAATACAAACGTGCCTGCCACAGGTACTTGAGTCACTACTAGTGGTGGGCAGAAAAAGTTACGAGTGGCGGGCATCAATAAGGGCCCGCCATAGGTATTTTTTGGGCAGAGTAGTCATGGGACCAAAAATAGCAGTGGCGGGCCACTCATGTTCTTATAGTGTAGGTCACCACTAACGGGCGCCTATTGGACGCATGTCAATTGTGTTGTGCAGTGGCCCAGTCAGCCCACCTCACTGATGGGCGACCAAGGTGGCCGTTGGTGGTGACGTGTTCTTACGTTTAGCTAAGGGATGACCGTCAGTGGTGATCTCCTGAGTCCCCAAGTTGCCTCTCCACTGACGGTCAGTTTTGGGGCATGTCAGTGGAGGTCCCTCGGCTTGGGCTGCAGCTCCACTGACTGGCAAACAACGCCCGTCAGTTGAGGGGACGGTCAATCTGCAGTAGTGCCAATCGGCTTGGGCATACCAATTAATATATCAGTACACAGTACTCGCAGCACATTGATCACAAGGTGGGGTATGGGTTAGACTAGTCACAATGGGGAGTATCATAAATCGGTATCATGCATATGATACTAGTATAGGATACTACCCCTACAATGAATAGTATCATATAGTAGTATCATAACCACATCTCATTTATTTGTTTGTCGTATCCCGATACAAATATGTGTACAAGATTAACTTGCTATTAAAATATCTTATTTTACGTGTTATGATACCGGTAGATACTACTAGCCTCTCTTTCTTCATTAATTACTCTGCCACATTAGATTTTTGCCAACATGGCATACATGATACTAGCTATGATACCCCCATTATGGCTAGTCTTATACCATGCACACTGTTAAGGCTACGACATGTCATCAGCAAGGTCGATGTATGGTATGGGGGGGGGGCATGCCGCCGATAGCCATAGCCTTATCCTCCTACGGTGTGGGGGGAGGGCGGGTAGCTTGGATCCAGCCGTTTGGCGCCATTGTGGTCCGAGGAGGGGCTCGGGCACAAATACACATGTGAATCAGGCTCGGGGATGAAGGTGCTCGGTGTCAGCTCTCCGCCTCGTCCTGCGCTTGGCCGCTCCAGCGTGGCCGGCCTCTGCCTCCGGTGGAGCCGAGTGAGGAAGGAGGGAAGATGGCCCAGAGGATCAGCACACACACACACGAGAGTGTATTTCTGTCTGTGAGGCTCTCACTCTCTTTTTGCTTCTATTCATGGGTACTTATAGACAGAGATAGAAAGAAATATCCTACCTACTCTAAACTGCTGAGAATTTTTTTAACTTTTATTTGACAAATAGCATGCGTCTACCGTAAATTTGAAAAACAGCGCGCTGTCATCACTGCCGCTGCCGAAAGCTATACTTTCGTCAGTACCCGAGACGAAAGCATGGTTTTCGTCAGTACCCGAGACGAAAGCATAATTTTCGTTAATTACGGCGCCGAAAGACGGCCGATCTGGATGACCGTTGGCGTTTCGCGTAAGAGCCGTGCCGACAAGCATGTTTTGGCTGCGCCCATGACAAAACATGGTAAACCCAATATTTGTCCACCCTTTCGGCCTTTTTTGGTTCCCGGCATGTATTTCCCACCCATATATTCCTAGCATCGCTGCCCCCGCCCTTTTTTCCCGCCACCATTGCTCCCGCCCTTTTCTCCCGCTACCGTTTCCTGCCAATTCTTCTCTTCCCCTCTTATAAAACTCCCTCCTCACTGAGCTGGGTAAGCAGTCCACCGTAAACACTCGAAAATGTTGGATTTACCTACCCAGGTTTTCCCACAGATCGTAGTTGGGTAACCGGTATGTCTGAGCGTCTTTTGTGGTGTGCAGGCGAGTTAAGGGTAGATAATAAGGAAGTTCAGTGGGAGAAACTCATCAGTAGTGACAGTCTTCTCACTGAGGTTGGGGCGGCATTACGACGATACGGGTGGCCAAATAGGTACCCCCAGGAATGCCGGCAAGAACTTCTCATGCCGATGGGAGAAGCGAGTTGAGGGTGGAAAATTTAGGAATGAATCAGGGCGTAGGTGGTTTGAACAAAATCCAACTTTGTGGATGTACGGGAGTGAGGACGATGACGATGTCTTCATGCCAATTGGTGCATTATCGTCGAAGGGCAAGAATGTTGCATCGTCGAAGGGCAAGGGTGCTGCATCGGCGAAGGACAAGAGTGCTGCATCGTCGAAGGTCAAGGGTGCTAAATCGTCGAAGGACAAGAGTGCGGCATCGTCGAAGAGCAAGAATGGTGCACCGACGGAGGCTGGAGGCTGCATCGACGGTATATGACTTCATGTAGTTAGTTGAAGTTTTTAATTTCAGTCTTAGTAGTTAATTGCAGAATGTGAATTAATGTATCTTAATTTCCCGTTATAACCGTGTCCTATCTATTAGTAATCTATACCTAATAATAAAAGCATTAAGGTTTCTTGTGGTACGTCATTTTTTTTACCGATTTTACCCTCCCACCAAAATCCATATTACGGTCCAATGCCACCGAACCGTTTTTTCTATTTTCAGGAAAAGCCAACGAATCCCCTCTCCCTGCCTCCTCCTCCACGAGCGGTCACCGTCCTCCCTTGCGCGACTGCCACCGGGTCGGGGCCCGCGAGCTCACAGATCCTTCCCGCTGCCGGCGAGGTTCACTCCCCCGTTCCGGTCAGATCCGAACGGAGCCGTCCTAATCTGGGTAATCCCAGACCTCATCTACCTAATTCCACAAAATAGCTTAGTGAGATCTGAGAGGGCGCACGGGCCGCGATGCCGAGGACTTTCTTCGATGGCGATGGCGCTGCCCGCTCTAACTTCCTTGGTCTTGGCGGACGAGAATATAGAACATGGAGGAGGAGGTCAATTCTTTTGGCAAGATCCCGGAGCTTATCGGCAGAAACGACGGACGTGACCGGTGGCAGCAGGCAAGTGCCCCTTCGCGCGCTGCAGACCACCGCTGTGCTGCCTCTCAAATCCTGCTCAATCGACGCTCCCACCGACTCACGCGCGCTGTGCGGGCCGCTTGTGCTTCGCATGGTCATCCTCGATATGGTCATCGAGCTGGACGACTCCCATGTCCACTGTGTCTGAACATTAAGACGCACCGCTGACTGCTCTGAACTTCAAATGAGGCCACGGCATCATGCAGTGCTGCTTGCTTTCTGCAGTGTAGATAGTTATTTGATACCTCGTTTTTCTCTTAGTTTATGGTCTGCTGCTATATCTTTCGTTGTGTGGCCTGTGGAATCCAAGAGAAATTGATATGCTGAAGTTCAGATGGTTTTCGACTATGGTGATGAAGTGCAGTATTGTACTCGAGTCACAGCTTTGTACGCTCTGTACTTGCTAGCCAGCGAAGAGTGAGTTAGCTAATGTCAAAAAATAAAATACTGAGATGGGGTTGAATTTCTCTTGCATGCGATTATGTCACAGGAACACACAAACACCAGATCTGCTGAATCCCCAGGTATGGATACTTCTTTTTCTCTTTGTCTTTTGGGGACATTATCGGCTATCAGGAACATGCAGTTGCCGTAAAGAAGGGATAGGTCATGGATGGATAGTTGGATATGTATCAATATTTGTATTATCACCGCTGAGTAATAGAATCGTTTGCTTTGTAGGCCCGATTTCTCCTCGTGTTCTAGAGCTCGTTGGCTGCAGTACTGGTTGGCTGTCAAGGACACATACGAGGTCGTTGGTCGCACGCCGGTTTACTGCTTGGGCTTCTACAGCTGTCGCTTTTTTCTTGTACTGAATACAGGTGAGGCTGCTTCTGAATTTTTATTCAACCTCGGGTGTCCTTGCAATTTCTCATTTTCCACTGGTACCGATAGTGTATTTATTCCTTCTACACAAAAAATAGATATGTTGATTGTATCATATTTGAGAAATTACACATGTGGAAAATTGATAATTCGTTGTATAAATAATAAAAGTTGCCCACTTCAATGCTGTACGAGAAGTTCAGCTTTTTGTCTGAAAATCGTTATTTCTTCAAAAAGTATGTTATTGATGAGTGTTTACACTTTAAGTCCGCAATTTCTTTTCCTTTTCCGCAGCAATGCGCGGGCATTGTGCTATCCATAAGAAAGGGTGAAACCTGATCGGTTTTCTCATCCTTAAAACTTCTCGTGCTTCTACTGTTCGGGGAAATGGCAAGGACCAAGGAGGCAGGCACGAGCATGTAGCAATTTTTTTACCCTTCAAGTGGTAGGGAGCCTTTCAGATGCTACTCACTTTGTGTATATATTTTTAATTTACTGTATAGATTTCTTTAGCATCTTTTATTTCGTGGATGTCTAATTAAACATCCCTTATTTGTTTCTGTTTTTTCTCGGCAAAAGACAAGCTAAGTGAGGCCAACACTACCTTGGTACTAAGCTTTTTAACTGCTTCAGTTACCAGACTCCAATACTTCGATAGATTCAATAGGTATAAGATATGTAAAGAAGAGAGTATCTGCATGTCGTGGCTTCTTTTCACAATCATAGAGATTGTGCACCTTTGAAGACGGCGATCGGCAAAAGTTTGCAACACTTGGACCCAATAAGAACGACCTTCGTATAAGAAGTCCGGTAGCAGGTATACTCTAATTTCTAATCTAGGTCATCGACGAATTTCACACTTGATTTAGTAAATTTTGTCTTATGTTACACCAGAAAATATAGGTGAATTTAAATGAGAAATTCTTCGTCACGTTAACAAAAACTGATTTGGAGTGAAATACTCTAGGGTATGAAAAATATTCATTAAAGTAGTTGCTTTTTACGGCATTGTTTTTTTTCTTCCCGGTGCAACGCACGGGCACTTCCCCTAGTCTTAATAAATGTCTAAACCAACTCTAGTTAGATAGAAATATGTCTCTTACATAGTATTATGTCGAATGGTACATAGATGTCTCATACATAGATAGTAGTATCAGTCATCTCTATGAGCGCGATACCGCCGCGGTCTCCGCGGTCGAGGCCCGGAAAGTGACAAGCGGTCCGGAGAGACGTGGTCACGCATCCCTCGGCCGCGCAACGGCTGCTCCTCCTGTGTCTGTATCTCCTGCGTGACGGGCGGTGGTGGAGACAGGTACATTGTGTCCTCCTCCAGCTCCACGTGTGTAGACTCGTCATCCCCACCTGCAGGTGCTACGCCAGTACTTCATGTGGGTGAATAAGGTAAATATGTGCGATGACTAAAAACTACTTATCAAGATGCCCCATAAGCTGAGTCAACGGCACAGGAGACGGGTTCCACCCGATATCTGGAGGTGGCTGCATCCCGTAACCAGGCGGCATCCCGAACCCGTAACCAGGCGGCATCCCGAACCCGTAGCCAGACTAGGATGGATCTGGCACGGGCCTAGGCTGCGATGGACCTGGCTCGGAAGGATCTGGCTGCTGCGACGAACTACCAGGCTCATACGTAGGTCATGGGCGAGGAGTCTGTAGTGGTGTAAGACGTGGTCGCGGGTCCTGCCGATGTGTAGAGTGATGGGAGGGCGATACCTGTACATCCCGAGTGAGTGAAGAGTGGCGCGTGGGACGCGGAGCTGCACGGTGGGGCGCAACGTCCACACCTCCGGTACAGGTAAACACAGTGTAGACAAGTCGTAGCTTGTCCTCAAGACGCTTGAACCAAGGCACCTGCCGCGGCAGTGGGGTATAGGCAGCAACGTCGCTCCGTATGTCTGCTATCATCTGTGCCTGTAATAGATAAACAAAATAAGATATGTACCGCGTAGTTTAGCAATAGAAATAAGGTGCGATTATTGATACGTACATTTAGCAATAGAACATCACCTTGCCGGCGTGAGTCTCAGTAAACATCACCTTGCCGAACAACCACATCGGATATACCTCCAGGCATCTAGTAATCTGCGGTCCACTCAAGGCGGCATCAGGTTATCCTAAAACACCAATCTGCATTGAACATATAAAAAGAAACTCAGTACGTACAAGTTGATTGACAATAAAATAAACTTCATAAATTATAACAATCTTACCTGAAACTTGCTCAACCATGATATCCGAGGACCGTGTGCCTGATACATCAAGTGCGGGTTTTCCGGATGCACACCTGCGAAACGTGCCTGCATGTCGTCACGCCAATTATGTGGAGCCTCTAAAGGATCTATGACCGCGCCCGCCAGTGGGAGACCCAACAAATATGACACATACTCAAGAGTATGAGCCATCTCCCCTCACGGGAAGTGAAAAGTGTGGGTCTCGGGCCTCCATCGGTCGACTAAGCAGCTGAGCAGTGACCTGTCTGTGGCTATGCGTCTAGATACAGCAATCTCTATATCATGATCTGGTGCCCCGACCTCATCGGGTAGAATATGTATCCACTCCCACTGAGTGGACTCAACTAGCCGTGCAATAGGTAACAGACCCGACCAAGTCAACCTGCACGAAAATAGTGGATCATAATTTAATCGTTGTTAGCTAGAAGAAAACATAAAAATCTAATCATTCTCTCGTACGTGCCGCTCAACCCAAGCAGGGTGTATCATCCAGTTATATGCAACAATGACCACTTGACGGGAGGCTCTTTCTCTATCCACTCTTCAAAATTCCTTATTCTTGGTCCCTTCTTTCTCTTCGTTCCTGGTGGGTCAATTCCAGGCAAGTCACACAGCCCAACAGGCTCTGAATCTTCAGTCTGTGCCGCAGCCACCTGTGCCACAGCCACCTGCGTATCTACTTTTTTAGCCTCTCTTCTGTCTTTCACTTGTTTCTTCGTGAATTCAGTTAGTCTATCCCACAAAAATTGATACTTCCTCTCTTGATTCTGATTGCAGAGTCTTTTGAATAGATTCATCAGACGCTTACTCTTAAAGCATGAGTAAAAGTTAGCGTCGAGATGGCGCATACACCATCTGCTCTGCATATCAGTCCATAGTGTTGGTTCATCCACGGCAGGTTGCTGCAGTGCCTTGATAGCCTTCAGCATACCAGGATGGCTGTCATGAAGGATGCACACATTTGGCCGATCCTTCACAATTGCCATTTTCAAATTGCTGAAGAACCATAACCAGCTCTCATAATTCTCACCCTCAACAAAGCCAAAGGCAACTGGGACGATCTGTTGGTTGCCGTCCACACCTATTGAGGTCAGGATCTGCCCCTTGTACTTGCCTGTGAGAAACGTGCCATCCACGCAGAGCACTGGACGACAGTGGCTAAAAGCTTCGTTGCATATAGCGAATGAGAAGAACAATTGATGAAATATAGCATATTCAGGAATCGTATCTATCTTGCGTAATTGGACTGAAGCATATGTGCCAGGATTCCTCTCCTTCAATGTGCTAACAATACGGACAACATTATCATACGAGTCAAAAAATGTCTCAAACCTCTCCTCTAGAGCCCTCTGCTTAGCTCTCCAGGCCTTCACATACTTAATTTTGGTTTTCCATCTAGCCTTAATTGTTCTCTGGATGTGCTTCGCTACCATGTCTTTCTTCTCAACTATCTCACTGAACAAGAGACGCACAATGAGAGTTGAAGTTAGGTTTGGATGATCATTCACCATACTTGAAATTTCACAAGTGTGCGACACGACGTCTTTTACCACCCACACACGTCATACTTCGGTACGTGACCGTGCACCCTTGCAGGACAGCCAATCTCAACACAGCTCATAGTCAAATATTGTCTATTTGATACGTCTGTGTGGAAAACCCTTTGCATGGACGATGCCCACTGAATAACGGCTTCCCTTAACTGCTGCTTCGCGATGTACTTAGCAACGATTTCAGTATTATTCATGTGGTACTCCCAGGACGATTCATGGCCATCATTCACGGTCGTGATGTTCGACTTGTCCTGATTACAGGAATGAGGAATAGGCACATCTTCGCCATTCTCTTCATCATCTTCATCAGAATCAAGATCTTCTGCAAGTCCATCCTCGTCTTCATCCAACATCTCTTGCTGCATTGTTCCTGCGTGCTCATCCCCATCAGCCTCCCCAATTTCGGCAGCTCCTGCCGAATGGCTACTTAGTGCAGGTTCATAATGATCAGAAATCTCTGACACAGAGCCAAACAGTTCAACAATTTGTGAACCAGTTGCCTGACTACTCTCTCCATGCTGAAGACCACCGCCACCTTGTTCCAAATTATTCTGCTTCAGAACAAACAACACTAGGACTTCTGGTTGAGTCCCTCGGCGTTTGCATGATGCTAGCCACGACACCCACTGATTTGTCCGATCAAGCGGTAACAACTCCAAGAAAATATTTGTACGGGATTTGGTCCATAATGACTGAATCATAACAGTTCAGAAATTAGGATCAAACCCAAAATTCACCGTCAAATAGTACTGGACAGCGCTAATTTTCACTTTATCTGGCTCTGTCAACTGATTGTCCACATTTTCAAATTCACCGAGATCAACGACCGACTCAGTTGCACGATAGTACCGGCGCCATAGTGCACAACAACACTGACCACTTCCATTACCTAAGCAAATTTATTCCATTATCAAATACTACACACCGGATATATCTAAATATGACGACCACCTAAAATATGACGACCACCTAAAATACGACGATCACCGGATAATACGACGACAAATTAAAATATACAATACATCTAACGACAAAAAATATCTACACTAATCCAAACAAATATCATGAATCCACCGACAAAATATATTAACATTTACCCTAAAAAATCTAGTGATTAGGGTTTACCCTTGACGCGTGCGAAGCCCGTCGCTCCCGCTGCCCGGCTTCAATCTAGCACCACCACCACCGGTCCACCACACCTATAGCTTCCCCAACACCAGCCCACACCACCACTATCGACCATTGTTGGCCACCATTGCTCCACCTCCACACCCCAAACACCTCCAAAACGAGCTATCCAATCAACAGATCGGGGATGCTCCAACCCTCCTCTCTTTTATTCCTTAAATCTATGAGCTTTTAGGGGTTTTTTGGGGCAGGAATTGCTGCTACTTTTCTCAAACGGAAGAACAGCCGGAGAAGAAACGAGCGAGAGAGAGGAGGAAGAAGGAGGCGAGTCGGCCGGTGCGAACTTATCCATCACCTTTTGTCGTGGGCCCTGCCGAAAGTTGGTTTCGCCCGTGGCGCTGCCGAAACCCGTGGGCCACGCTTGCCCACGTGCCAGGGGACATGCATGTCGTCGTTGGCCCTGACGAAACGCTACTTTCGGCAGTAGCCAAGACGAAATACCTTGTTTCGCCATGGCCATTGACGACAGTGCGCTATTTTTGAAATTGACCCAAAATGCGTACTATTATTCAAATAAATGTCAAAAAATATTATTTTTCTAAAAAAATTCCCAAACTGCTCCTACCTGCCGGGGTTGGCACAGGACACATATGTGACAGGAGTGGCTGTGCTAGTCATGTCGCAGTCACCTACTCTATCCCGACTGAAAAACAGTCGGCTGGCACACAACATCCGACTAAACCTACAATAGTACTCGCACCCGACTGAACATCCTCAGTCAGAGTGCCTACCTGACTGAAACACAATAGCAGCGTCAGTCGGTTGATACAGACCCGAGTGAATCACATCCGAGTAAATCACATGTTTACATCAACATTCTCCTCCTAAACCTTGCATTCACGGGTCGACCTCCACCATGCCAGTGCTTGAGCCAAGCTTTAGAAGACGCACTCGTCCGAATGGCTTGGTGAACATGTCGGTGAGCTGGTGTTCGGTGGCGATGAACTCCAGCTCAATCTTCTTCGTCTCCATGTAGTCCCGAATGATGTGATACTTCAGATCGATGTGCTTTGATCGGTCGTGGAAGATGGGATTGTTGGCAAGTGATATTGCTGACTTGTTGTCCACCTTGGGGACAACACTTTCTACTTGGCCGTCCCTTAGCTCAGTTAGCAGGCATGCCAGCCAGATCCCCTAGCAAGCAGTAGTGGCAGCAGCAACATATTCCGATTCGTAGCTCGATAGAGTCACGATCTTCTGCTTCTGGGACTGCCATGTCACAGGACTGCTTCCGAGGAAGAAGAGCATCCCGGACATGCTCTTGAACGAATCCACGTCCCCGCCCAAGTCGCTCTTGCTATAGCTGACTAGGCGTGGTGCACTTGTGTTCCTCTCGAACTTGCAGCCGAGTGAAGTTGAGCCGGCGATGTAGTGAAGAATTCGCTTGACCGCCCCAAGATGCTCTTGAGTCGGTGCCTCCATTAACCGCAAGATGAAACCAACTGAATACGTTAGGTCAGGTCTCGTGTGCACCATGTATCGTAGGCTCCCGACGATGCTGCGATACTCGGTTGCATCCGTTCGAAGCGCCGTGCTGGCCTTGGACAGCTTGAATCGGGGCTCCATGGGCACATGGAAGGGCCTGGACCCCGCCATTCCGGTCTTCTCCAGCAGCTTATGTGCGTATGCTGAGTAGTATATAGAAATCCCATCTTTGCCCTATCGGACCTCGATCCTGAGATAGAAGCTCAGCAATCCTAGGTCAGACATCTCAAACAGGTGTTTCATCTCCTGCTTGAAGCTGTCGAGATCATCTGAGTCGGATCAAGTGATGACCAGATCATCCACGTAGACCCCGACAAGCTGTCGGGATGCAGCCGTCCCGCGTGCATACACTCCATGCTCTGGCTCGCAACGAGTGAAGCCGAGCCGAGTGAGGCACGTGTCGAGCTTGGTGTTCCAGGCCCTGGGTGCCTGCTTCAGGCCATAGAGCGCCTTGTCTAGGCGCAGCAGTAGGTGCTCCTTCCCGAGTATTTCAAAACCGGGAGGCTGCGAGACGTAGACCACCTCTTCGAGCTCTCCGTTCAGGGAAGCCGACACTTCACTTCCATGTGGTGGACCATCCAGCCCGAGCTAGCAGCTAGAGCCAGCAGTAGTCAGACTAACTCGAGGCGTGCTACTTGAGCGAACACCTCGTTGTAGTTGATGCCGTGCTGCTGGACGTAGCCCTTTGCGACCAGACGCACTTTGTGCTTGAGGACCTCGCCTTGTGCGTCCTTCTTCACCTTGTACACCCACTTGAGGCCGATTGTGCCCGAGTGGAAGAGAGTTGAGATGCCACATGTGGTTGTCCTCGATAGCCTCCATTTCTTCCAGCATAGCACGCCTCCAACTGCCGTGCTGTTCTGCTTCGTTGAAAGAGTCGGGCTCTTCTGCTACGAGGAAGTGGAGCTCTTCATCCGGCTCAATAACCGGGCCGGCATCAAGCACGTTCTGCATTGTGTGGAACCGGTGCGTTATCTCAGTGTCGTCCGCCGAGTCAAGGTTGCTTGAGTGGACCGTTGGTGGTGTGGCGAACTCCACAGTCAGGGGCTCAGTGGATAGACCCGACTGAGGGGTTATGGGTGAGCTGACTGAATGTTAAATCGATCTCTACGGAGGAGAGCCGACTGATGGTTCAGTTGGTTTTGGAGACACCCCGACTGATCCGTCAGCCGGTTCTTCCGATGACCCTGATTCGGTTTCCGGTGTGGTGGGGCTTCGCGAGCCAACTGGAAGTTGCCCCGACTCAGTGTAGTCGAGGCTGAAATTGCCGCTGTTGTTGCCGTCAGTCGGCTGCCACTCCCAGCAAGCCGACTCATCGAAGACGGCGTCACACGTGGCTTAGATGCTCCATGTCATCGGATTGAACACCTTGTAGGCTTTCGACCCGATATCGTAGCCAAGGAAGACCATCCGAGTGCTTCTGTCTTCCAGCTTCTGGAAGTGCGGCCTTGTTGTCTTGACATGGATCACGCACCCAAACACTCGGAGATGTTGCACCGCAGGTGCCTTGCCACGCCACGCTTCGTACCGCGTCTTATCGTCCACAGAGGGTGTTTAGGAGCGGTTCAGCAGGTAGACCGCCGTCATCACTGCCTCCCTCCACAGCCAGTTGGGGACGTTGCAGGCCTTCATGATGCATCGTGCCATGGTGACAACCGACTGGTTTCGGCGCTCGACCACCTCGTTCAGTTGGCGTGAGTAGGGAGCAAAGAAATTCCGTTACACGCCATTGTCAGCGCAGAATTCCTCGAATGTCCTCGACCTGAACTCCCCACCATGGTCAGTGCGCAGCATCTGGAGTTTGCAGCCGCTTTGTACTTCCGCTGCAGCCGTGAAGCGCCGGATAGCTGACTCGGCTCTCGAGTTCATCCTTTGAAGCCAACAGCGCGAGCCACGTGAACCGACTGAGGTCATCCACCATCAGTAGGAAGTACCTTTTCCCGCCTGGTGTCCCCAGAATGATCGGGCCGCAGAGATCCGCATGGATCAGCTCGAGCTTCTTGCTCGCTCGGTATGACATCGCTTGCGGGAACAAGGCCCGTCGTTGCTTCCCGACGAGGCAGGTGTCGCAAAGCTGGCTTGCGTGGACAATTTGGGGAAGCCCATGCACCATCCCAACTGACACTGTATCTTCTACAGTATGCCGAAATGTTGGTGACCGAGTCGCTCATGCCACAGCCATGCAATGTCTCTGTGCCACGCAGACAAACACACGGGTTGCATGATTGCAGGCGCACTCGGTAGAGATGGTTTGCAGAACAGGGCACCTTGGCGAGAAGACGCCGCTGCCTGTCCAGATGGACATGACGCCTGAGTGGATGGAGGTGGGACAACCGTTCTCATCGAGCTGTCCCAGACTGACTATCCTCATGGTGCTCATGGCCGCGCACCGAGAGCATCACCGTGCCACGCCCTTTGATGTCGACTATCGAGTTCTCGCCGAAATGCACGAGCTGACCACGCCTTCATCGAGCTCGGCGAAGACCGAACGGTCGCTCGTCATGTGATTAGAGGCCCCGGTGTCGAGGTACCAAGGGACCTCACTCGGCTCGCCTTCGTTGCCGAGTCTCACCCGAGTGCGCTCTTCCTTGAGATGCATATGGCCTCCCACTCGGGCTTGCTCCGCGCTGAGTGAGAGCTCTTGCCCGAGTGCAGCTCTATCCGACGACTGAGAGATCAGTCGGAAGCTTTATCCTCCATTGGCCTTCTACGACTGAGAGCTCCAGTCGGTATCTGCCTTCGCCCGACTGGGCTCAGTCGGCGAGCACATGGCCATGAGGAGTGTGGGTGCCTCGTCATCGTTCGGTCCGCCGTCGTCCGACTGAAACGATCTCTAGTCGGTATACCCTGCCCGACTGGATTCTTCATGTGGTATGCCCAGTCCGACTGAGCTACCATCCGACCGTTCTCTACAGTCGGTATGCCCAGCCCGACTGACACTTGCCGGCTGGCACTCGGTCATGAGGAGTGCAGGCGCGTCGTCACCGACGTTCTGCATGGCTTGCACCAGATCTGCCTCCTCCCTCATCTTCATGCGGCAGTCCTACATCCAGTGGCCGGGTTTCTTGTAGTAGCGACACACGTCATCGCGCCTTGCACCGTCACCGCCAGAGATTCTCCCGGCGTTGGAGTTCACTCGGCTGCCGTTGGAGGCACGCCCACGCCCCCGACTGCGACCACGGTTTCCCGTGGAGGAGCTCCCTCCACTGCCGAAAGAACCGTCGTGTCCTCGGTGCTTCAAGCGCTCATTCCACTACTCCTCTGTGAGCAGCAGTCGACCGCAGCGCGCTCGCCAGCGTCTTTGTCGCGTTCCTCGATGACCCTTAGTCGGCCGAGCCCTCCCACTAGGGCGCCCACCCCTGAGTGCGATAAGTGGCACACGAGCAGGCTCCCTGTGATAGCCTGGCTTAATAGGTATGATAGACTACTCATATCAATAAGGAATTCCTTCTTTTCCGGGAGCCCATTCGGAAAGAACTCCAAAGTTAAGCGGGAAGTTGGTCCTAGGTGCGCATGAGTGAGGACAAAGTGCGCAGGAAATACTAGTGTTGATATGTGGGGCCAGTCCAGATCCCGCTAGGAGTAACGGTCAGTAACCGGCGGCTGTGTCCGGGGCATTACAAGTTGTTATGAGAGTCGACCCTCGCGGTTACACGGATGTTTGCGGGTCAGGTGCGCGGTCATGTTGTGCATGACGTTTGTGGCCCATCGTGGCACACAGCATGGCACATGTGCCGGACTGGACGCAAAGATGTGTGCCAAGAGGGAACGTTCCTGTGGCCCGATGAGGACGTCGGTTCCTTTGAGTGGGGTGTATGTGATAGCCTAGCTTAATAGGGATGATAGACTACTCATATCAATAAGAAATTCCTTCTTTTCTGGGAGCCCATTCGGAAAGAACTCCAATGTAAAGCGCTTAGCTTGTAGCAATGTCATGATGGGTGACCGACTGGAAAGTTGGTCCAGGTGCGCACGAGTGAGCACAAAGTGCGCAGGAAAGACTAGTGTTGATCTATGGGCCCAGTCTAGATCCCGCTAGGACACTACTAGAAAAATGACCTCTAGTCGCGGTTCCAGAGGACCTTTAGTCGCGGTTGGGCAACCGCGACTAGGCTGGCGGGACTAAAGCCCCCACCCTTTAGTCGCGGCGGATTCTGAACCGCGACTAGAGGTCCCTCCACGTGGGCTTTAGGGGACGTGGGGTGTTGGGACCTTTGGTCCCGGTTGGTAGCACCAACCGGGACCAAAGGGTTTTGTTTTTTTTTCTTTTTCGATTTAATTGCAGGGTTTAGGGTTTATATATGCCGGGGTTTGGTTATAGCTAGGTTCCCGTGTCCCGTGGTAACGGTAACCCTTCCCGTTGCGATGACGGTTACGGTGACGGTAACCGTGACGTTTTCGATGTCGTAACCGTTCCCGTGTCGTATGAAGTCGATGCACATATTTATAACACATACAATTAAATTAAGTAATACTTGAAGATCGTAGACAAGAGTTCGTTGATGCGCCAAGAGTTATCGTAGTACAAGAGTTGAAGCAAAACAACAAGTTACTTTAACGATTTCATGCTTTCAGCATCGTAGTACTCTCCTTTCTCCTGTAAGGCCTCTGAAAGGTAAAATCCCGCCAATTCCTCTCCAATTGCTCTGAAGCGGTGGTCGAGTGGTAGCCTCTCGCGCTTTTTTGCCAACTCTGCATCCTTTCTCATATTCCATTTCTCGGTGACTAATACATATATATACTCGCAAACGAAGAATCCACAGTACTCAGTTTCCTTTGGTTGCTCCATGCAAGACTATACAAGAATAGATTTCAGTCAATAATAATGAAGTATGCATGAGAAATGTGGTGTGGACGAAGAGGTAGCAGTACTTACTTGGTTTAACTTCCAATCCAGCTTTTGGCGCCACCCACCTTCAGGATCTTCCGCTCGAAACCTTTCCCAAACTCTGCCCGACAAAGAACATTCACAAATGAGTTACTCGTTAATGACTTGACATCAAGATATGAATGACAGAGGCGGTAAGAAATGAATGTACCTTGCTAGTAAGTCGAAATAACTCTTGTAAGTGTCAGGATGATACCTCAATGAGTCAAGTGAATGAATAAGTCCTTCATGATGTCTAATGACAAGAAGAATCCAGTGGTAGCTGGGCACAGTCATGCATAACTCATCAGTTAAACTTAACATCGGGTGAGCAAATTAGAATGTGTAGAAGACACTAAAACTTACCCGAAGTTGTAAGGCCAATATATAGTTCTTTTGTCGCGGTATCGCTTGAACACCCTTAGCAAATCATCCGGTGTGTTCTTGTTATACAAGGGATTTATTATGGTTTCTTCGTTATATTTATCCAGGTCAATGAACCCAATGTCATGCTGGTTCAGCTTTTTGAGCTCGAGCATCTTCAATCTGCATAATATAGCACACAAAAGATTAAAGTGAGAATAATTACAAACAATGAACGAGACTAGGTAAAGACTTAAATAAATCACTTACAGGCAATAGGAACTCATGATAGATTTGTCGAGTGCCCGCAGATTGTATAGCTGAAAAAGTTCGCTAAACGTAACAGTGTGATTGTAGTCTTCTAAGAAGTGTTCATCGTCTTCCCTACATTTCAGAACGATAGCAGATGTCTTCTTTGCATTTTTCATGTACCATTGATGCAGAGTACGCATTTTTGTTGGAAGGCCCCTGATTTGCACCAAAGCTTTCCCCGGAACGAAGTTTCTTACTGGAGGAGCTGGTGGTGCAGTCTCAAAATTCAATCTCGAAGCATATTCATCTATAGGCATTTGCGCTTCGGCGGCAAGACGACGGATTACCTCTATGTCAAACACCATCGGCTCTTTAGGGTCAGATTGTACTGGTTGTTTTCCGCGCTGGGGAACTCGACTATCTTTGTTCGTCGGCGGCGGGACAATTAGCGGGGGACAGAACGTACGGGTTGTTCTCCGAGCTGGGGAACTTGTTTACCTATCTTCGGCGGCGGTGGGACCGATGGTGCTGCTTTTGTAGCTTCCTTCGCCGGCGGGACCGATGGTGCTGCTTGTTTTTCGTTTGCCGCCGGCGGCGGGACTGACTCTGCGTCTTGTTCACCTTTCTTCGGCGCCTCCGCCGCCGTCACCTCGTCATATGACTTCTGAATAGAACGGACATAGTCAGATGGCGGCTTCTCTGGAGGGACATATAAGTTGTCAATGACTTTATGACAAGCCGCTGCAGTATAGCCCTCGGTAAATGTTGGCGGCGGCACTTTCGGTGCGAACAATGATTTATTATGCTCCTCGATGGCTGCTTCGTTTTGGTCAAGAGTCTTCTGCCAAGGTTGCCTCAGATCAGGCGTTCTGGCCCTTTTAGCAGGTCGCCTCTTGACCGGGGAAGACGCGCGCCTTCTCCGTTTAAGCGGTACGGACACTTCCGGTGGGGGGTTCCGTACCGGAGATGGATGTGTCTCATCGATACCCCGGCAGGGTGGGCTTTGCTGAGTCGGTGGCTTTGAGAACTTGATGTATTTCTTGTTCCACTGGACGAAACCACCCTTGACATCGCACAATGCCTCCTCACCGTTACCTCCAGGAATCTCAAGAGCCAATGATTCCGATCCCGGCACAATTTCATCCACCCCGACAACAGCATAGCCAGGATGAATGACACCATTATGGTAGCTTGCTATGTCGACAATCGGTAAAGCATAGCCGACCGCCACCTTCATGGATATGTTGCTCACAGGCGTATGTAGCTCACATGGTGTCGGTTCCGTGATATCATCCACGGGGTAGCGAGCATCGAGTTCTAGTTGCGTGGAACCCACGCTGCTTCTAAGCTGAGATCGAGCATCCACGACTTCAGGATCTTGGGGCTGCTGCACCTGGCGTTCATTAATGAGTTGCTTCATCTGGCGTTCCAAATTCGCTATCCGCTCTTCACCCTGCTTCTTCTTTCTTGCACGGCTTCTATAAGTGTCAGCGTGCTGCGGATACTGTTTTTTCAAGGTGGCACCGCCGGGTAAGCCTCGTAAACGTCCCCAGTGTTCAGGTTTCCCTAGGGCCCGTGCCAGCTCGTCTTCCTCTCTATAGGGTTCCCACGTACCCGCTAGAACTTCCTTTATTGCATCTTCAATTTTTGGGACCATGTCTACTACTGTTGCCTTGTATTTTTCAACCCTCGGGACAATCTTCCCTTCCTCGTTCAACGTTGCGCCATGCGCGAACAACCAGAATTTGGACCTTTCGGGCCAGCTGTATGTCTGTGGAGTGAAACCTGCAGCCACGAGTTTATCTTCCATGGCTAGCCACTTAGGAATGGCTGACCTGTAGCCACCTGGCCCCAAGTTATGGTGGTGTGTCTTACTCGCAGCATTTAGCTTATTTATTTCCGATCGGGCCACAGCCGCAGCCGAGGTCTTATACGCCTTAAAGGCTTCCCAGTGATCTCTTAGCTTCACCAGTTTTTTTTGACTGAAATCTGGATCAACCTTTTCATATTTTGCCCATAATGTTTGCTTATATTTCCGAAAGGCGTCGGACATCTTGGAGAGAGTCCAGTGCTTGAGTTTCAACTTCAAGGCGGGCTCAATACCATCCGGGAGGTTAAAATGCTGCAAGAGTGTGTCAAAGCAGAAATCTTTATAATGCTGGTGGACATAGCAAGGGTCATCCTCGGCAACGCCTGCTGGCTTAAGCCATTCTGCTATGGAGATCGGGACCTCGTCCCTAACAATAACTCCAGCTTGACTAATATATTTTCTGCGGTTCTCTATCGGTTCCACCGGATCGCCATCTACATCAATTTTATAGATTGGTAACTTTGCATCTTCGCTAGTCATTCTTTTCGCTGGGCCTCGAGGAGCTTGATTCTTAGCCTTTTTATGCAAGGTGGACGCCTAAAGTAAGAAATATAATGCGTTAATAAGTGCAATACAAATCAGTTAATGCATTTTGTGTTCAAGCAAATATAGAATTCATATATAAACCTCGAGGTGGAGGGTGTTCGAGGTGGAGGCTGTTATTTCTTCTTCCTCTAAAATACCCTCACCAGACGGGTTTAAAAATTGTGATGCAAATTGCTCAAAATCTTCGTTTCGATCGTCGGCGGCGCCTTCTCCACCGGCAGCATTTGCATCGCGATGCTCAAAAATATCCTGCATGAATAAGTTTTCTCCTTCCTCGTCTCGCACAATTAAAGGGTCATCCATAGCTGAATGTTCCTACACTCAATAAATTTAACAAATTATGATAAACAATAATTTGATACAAAGTATCAAAGTGCTTGATACAAATTTAACAAATTATGATACAAAGTATCCACATGTGCTTGATACAAAGTATGACAAAAACAATAACAAATTTAACAAATTGGATACCAAATAGTTCCAAAGGCAAAAGAATACACATATTTAGATATAAACATGATTTTTGCCTCAAAGAATTGAGTTATGCACATAGTATGTTACATCGTCATCCCCTGCAGTATTGAAAATTTTAATCACCTAACAGATAGAAGTGGAGTTGCATGGCTACGCTGACAATTAGTGACCATATCGGTTTGATGTGTTCCGGTTGCAGCGCACGGGCATTTTGCTATAGCTATAAATACCTTATCGAGAAATTGTACGCTCCATTCAACATATAACTTTGTACAAGGATTGACTATGTCTAAAAAATCTTATGATATTTATTTGTCAATGGCTAACAAGGATCTACATTAAAGGAACATTAGAACGAAATAACTTGAAAATTGTCAACAATTCGTGACAATTATGAAACAATGTCTAATTAAATGGAACATTCAAATAACTGAACTTAGTACTATTTTCAGCAAATTCGTCTTTCTCCAATTATTCGTACAAATAACCCTAAATAAAAGCAATACCTAGCTCTTTGTATCGAAAAAAAAATACCTAGCTCTTTGTATCAAAAAAAAAACCTAGCTCCTAAATAAAAGCAATACCTAGCGGCGGCGAGGCAGGGGAGGCCGGGAGACGGCGACCACGGTGCGGCGGCGGTGGGTGGCTGGCGGCCAGGCCGACGTCGGCGAGCTCGGGAAGGAGGCGAGCCGGTCCCCTTGGTCGCCGGAGGGTGCGCGGGCGTGGCGGCGGCGGCGGCGAGGCAGGGGAGGCCGGGAGACGGCGACCACGGCGCGGTGGCTAAGGGCGAGGCAGGGGAGGGGAGACGGCGACCACGGCGCGGCGGCGGCGGCGGCGAGACAGGGCAGGGGAGACGGCGCGGCGGAGCAGGGCTTCGCCGGCGTCGTCGGCGTCGTCGTGGGAGCCCGGAGGCGGCGGTTCGTCGTGGGAATTGGGGGGACTTTGCGAAAATTTCGCAAAGTCCCCAACGAAACGGCGCGGAATCGACCTTTAGTCACGGTTGCTGGCTGCAACCGCGACTAAAGACCCTTTAGTCGCGGTTGCAGCCAGCAACCGTGACTAAAGGTCGACCTGGGCCGCCAAAATTCTGGCGCCAAGCCCAGGGGACCTCTAGTCGCGGTTGCTGGCTGCAACCGCGACTAAAGGGCTTTTCTATTTTTTTTTGTTTTTCTATTTTCTTTTCTTGTATTTGTTTTCATTTATGTACTTAGATTTTACTTCTTTTATATACTTAGATTTGTTTTCCTATTTTTCCTAGAAACTAGTACACTTAAAAGGACTCCATGGCAAAGGGTTTATTTTTTTGAGTATTTTTTCTCTTTTTCTCATTTCTTTTCAAAAAATGGTCAAAATGGAGAGCATGGCTATTCATCTAAGGTGGTCAAATTTCCAAAAACTATGGATGGTTCTATGTTGTAACCACTACTTGTGTACCCTAAAATTATTTTTGTAACAATTTTAGAGCAAACTATCACATATTTGTAAGATGAATGTTTGGTGTTGTAAAATGCAGAAGAAAGCAGATAAAAATTATTAATTCATTTATCTTAATGCATTACATAAAAGGTTTAATACATTATTACACATGATACAACGTCTCACAAGCGCTTGAAAGAAACACACCCCTGATCCAACATCACCAACATTATTCTACATAAACGGACTTGCTGGCTCGAAGGCCGTAGGATTAGGGGGAACGGCGGGAGGAGCCAGCCCCGTGGGCGGCCGCCCGGTTCTCGCGCGCACGTTTGCGGCGGAGGGCAAGATCCATGGAGGATGAGTTTTTCAGCGCCCAATCCAGATCGGAAGCCTCCTTCGCCTTGAGCTGGTAGGAAGTCTTGGCTCGCTGGACAGGGTAGTCGCGGATAGACTGGAAGGAGGCTTCCATGGCCTCCTGTATCTGCAACCCACAACCTTCTTCCCCGTCGTCGCTCCAGTCGAAGTCGTCATCCTCCTCCTCCGCGGGAGGAGCGGCAGCGCCTGGTGGAGGTGCAGCGCCGCCAGGTGGAGGTGCGGCGGCACCTAGTGGAGCAGGAGGCCGGTAGCTGGGCATTCCTCTCCACGCCGGGCTCGTGGGCATACGGCGGGATAGACTCCCGCGGTTGCGCCCAAGCGCGCTCTGCCGAGCACGCTCGACCTCGTCCAGAAGGCGCTGCGGCGGGCGTGGCGGATCCATCTCGTGGAGACGATGCGTTCGTGGCTAGTAATGGTGGATTAGGGTTTACCCCGTCGGCGACAATATATAAAGACCTCCAGGGCAGCGCTGGGGGAGGACACGTGCCCAGGGAAGCGCTGGGGGAGGACACGTGTCGTGACCGCAAAGCCCGTCTTTAGTCCCGGTTGGTGTTACCAACCGGGACTAAAGAAGCAAACGGATCGTGTGTTTCTTTCGAGCGCTTGTGAGCCGTTGGATCAGGGGTGTGTTTCTTTTGAGGGATTGTGAGCTATTTGATCAGCAGTATCACGACCACTTCGTGAGCCACATGACCCGGTTGGTGTTACCAACCGGGACTAAAGAAGCACACGGATCGTGTGTTTCTTTCGAGCGCTTGTGAGCCGTTGGATCAGGGGTGTGTTTCTTTTGAGGGATTGTGAGCTGTTGGATCAGCAGTATCACGACCACTTCGTGAGCCACATGACCCGGTTGGTGTCACCTACCGGGACTAAAGAAGCACACGTACCCTATATATAGCCGCCTCTTCAGACAGGTTACTCACTCACACAAAACATTCCAGCGTCACTCGGAGAGGCATCTTTGGGCAACCAGCGGCAAGACGTCTCTGATGACCTGCGACCGTTCCAAACGGTTGCAGATCATCAGAGATGTGTTGCCGGACGGTTGTAGATCATCAGAGACGTCTTGCCGCTGCTTGGATCGAAGTGGCGCTCAAACACAAAACATTCCAGTGTCACTCGGAGAGGCATCTTTGGGCAACCAGTGGCAAGACGTCTCTGATGACCTGCGACCATTCCAAACGGTTGCAGATCATCAGAGACGTCTTGCCGGACGGTTGTAGATCATCAGAGACGTCTTACCGCTGCTTGGGTTTGAGAGGTTCCCACATGGACACAATTACATAAAAGGTTTAATACATTATTACACATCACCAACAACATCCCAATGTATTGTTCACTTGTTCTTCTTGTGTGCCCCTTTCTTTTGAACGCGCCGTAACCATGGACAATCTTCTTGAAGTAACTTGATGGTTGGGTCAATGTTCACTTTGAAGGGCGGAATTTCATGAAACTTATTGTAATCTTCTGACATGTCTGTGTGGTCCTCCACTCCCACGATGTTTCTTTTACCTGAAAGAACTATGTGGCGCTTTGGCTCATCGTTTGATGTATTCGCTTGCTTATCTTTTCTTTTTGTTGGTAGGGTAGACATGTCCTTCACATAGAAAACCTGAGCCACTTCACTGGCTAGAATGAATGGTTCGTTCTCGTAATGAAGATTCTCGAAATCCACTGTAGTCATTCCGTACCGTGTGTCTACGGCTACACCGCCATCTAGGTTGAACCATTTGCACTTGAACAAAGGAATCTTAAATGAAGGTCCATAGGGCAGTTCCCATATCTCCTCTATGTAACCATAATATGTTACCTTTTCCCCACTGCAGCCATCTATTGCATCAAAGCGGACACCACTGTTTTGGTTGGTGCTCTTTTTATCTTGGTCGGCCGTGTAAAATGTATTTCCATTTATCTCGTACCCTTTAAAAGTCAATATAGTCGAAGACGGTGTCTTGGCCAATAAGTATAGCTGTAGTTCATTTGTGGTGACATTCATCAGTATTTTCTGTAACCTTCTGAGAAATTGCATTCAGGAATGCACATAGCTTCACAATGGGTACTCGAACATTTTCTGGTAGAAGTCCCCTCAATGCAACCGGAAGTAATTGTGTCATAATCACGTGACAGTCATGAGACTTCAGGTTCTGAAATTTTTGCTCTGCCATGTTTATTATTCCCTTTATATTCGACGAGAAGCCAGATGGAACCTTCATACTACGAAGACATTCAAAAAATATTTTCTTCTCTTCTTTCGTAAGAGCATAGCTCGCAGGACCTTGATGATTATCAGAATGATCGTCGTCTCGTGAATGCATACGTCGATGGGCCTGTCTTGCTTCCGGTGTATCTTTTGACTTTCCATACACGCCCAACAAGTTAAGCAGGTTCAAGCAAAGATTTTTTGTCACGTGCATCACGTCGATTGCAGAGTGAACCTCTAGCATTATAAAATAGGGCAGCTCCCAAAATATAGATTTCTTCTTCCACATGGGAACGTGGTTCTGAGCGTCATTCGGAACAGATAGTGCTCCCGCACCCTTCCCAAATATTACTTTTAAATCCTTGACCATATCATGTATAACAGAACTAGAAGGTCGAGTAGGCTTCCGCCGAATATCTTCCTCACCTTTCTAATGTCGGCCTTCCTTTCTTCCTGCATGCCTCGGTACAAGCCATCGACGATGGCCCAGGTACACAATCTTGTTACGTATATGTTTACCTTGAGTCTCACCTAAACAATGCGTACATGCATTGTATCCCTTGTTTGACTGTCCTGAGATGTTACTAAGAGCAGGCCAATCATTGATGGTTACAAACAAGAGCGCTCGTAGATCAAATTCTGTTTGCTCGTGCTCATCCCACACACGCACACCTTCATCACTCCACAGCTGTAAAAGTTCTTCCACCAATGGCCTCAGATACACGTCAATGTCGTTGCCAGGTTGCTTCGGGCCTTGGATGAGCACTGGCATCATAATGAACTTCCGCTTCATGCACAACCAGGGAGGAAGGTTATATATACATAGAGTCACAGGCCAAGTGCTATGACTGGAGCTCTGCTCTCCAAATGGATTAAATCCATCTGTACTTAGACCAAATCTTAAGTTCCTAGCGTCATCCGAAAAATTCGGGAACACTCTGTCGATTTTTCTCCACTGGGACCCATCAGCGGGGTGTCTCATCATCATGTCTTTTTTACGTTCTTCTTTGTGCCAGCGCAACAACTTGGCATGCTCTTTGTTTTGGAACAAACGTTTTAGACGTGGTATTTTAGGAGCATACCACATCACCTTGGCAGGAATCCTCTTCCTTGGACAACCTTGCTCGCCCTCAACTTCACCTGGGTCATCTCGCCCAATCTTAAACCGCAATGCACCGCATACAGGACAAGCATTTAAATTTTCGTGCTCGCCGCGGTAGAGGATGCAGTCATTAATGCATGCATGTATCTTCTGCACCTCTAATCCTAGAGGGCAGACAACCTTCTTTGCTTCATACGTACTAGAGGGCAATTCGTTTTCATTTGGAAGCATCTTCTTAACTATTTTCAGCAAACTTTCAAAGTGCTTGTCGGTAGTACCACTCTCTGCCTTCCATTGTAGCATTTCCAGTATCGTACCGAGCTTTTTCTGGCCATCTATACAAGTTGGGTACAACAATTTGCTGTGATCGGCTAACATGCGCTCCAACTTCAACCTCTCGTTTTCACTTCCACAGTCCATTTGTGCATCATGAATGGCCTGACGAAAATCATCGTCGGGCTCATCAAATATGGCATCCTCTTCAACTTCGTCTTCCCCCATTGTAGTTTCAGCGTGTTCATTGAACAGAGGATAGTTGTAATTATCCTCCTCTTCTTCATTCTCTTCCATTATAACCCCTCTTTCTCCATGCTTGGTCCAACAATAATAACCAAGCATGAAACCATTTCGCAACAGGTGTTCGTGAAGCCTGTCTGTGGAAGAGTATGTATACTTATTCATACAGAGACTGCATGGACAACACATAAAACCATTCTTTCGCTTGCTTGTCTCAGCCACATGGAGAAAATTATGCATGCCAGTAATGAATTCGGCACAAACTCGGTCACCGTACATCCATTGACGTCTCATCTGCATTATATAAGTATATCAAAACAATTATACAACTTATACAAAAATAACAAATAATAATTATGGAACAAAATCATACAACATAGATTTTTTTAAATAAAAAAGAAAGCTCACCTAGGTGGTGTCGGTGACGAGACGGTCTATCGACGATGGTGAGGAGGTGAATGTTGTGACACTGAAATACAAAAACATAATTTAGTTTAAGATCAAATTGACAATACAAAATTGAGCTAAATAAGCAAAATGAGCTAACTTAGGCATTTCATCATACACCTACCTAGCACTACAAATATGAATTGAGCTAAATGAGCTAGACAACCAACGAAACGGGCGCCGAAAGAGAGAGTTTGCAGTTGCTAACCCTGGGATAGATGCACCACCGTCAATCTTAAAAAATGGTGCAAAAAATCGTGGATGAAATCGAGCTCGGTGGAGAGAAAATGGAGATTCAACTCGAGCTCCAAATGGCCAAGTCTGGCTCGGGGTGGAAGATGAAGGCGACCGACCTTTGGTCGCGGTTGGTGGCTCCAACCGCGACTAAAGGTCCTCGCTAGGACATGCGGCCTTTTTGTGCGGGACCTTTAGTCGCGGTTAGAGCCACCAACCGCGACTAAAGGTCCTCGCGCGTGCCCCGCGCGGCTCCGGCCACAGGTGGAGGACCTTTAGTCGCGGTTGGTGGCTCCAACCGCGACCAAAGCTCCAGCACAAACCGCCACCTGTCCAAGCCGTTGGAGCTGTCGGAGCCGCGAGACCTGTAGTCGCGGTTCGGAAACGAGCCGCAACTAAAGGTCCGCCTCTAAGGCCACTTTTCTACTAGTGGGAGTAACGGTCAGTATCCGGCGGGTGTGTCCGGGGCATTACACTGCCATGGGGGCGCACTCACTCCTCGCACGGCAGTTGTCGCATGGGTAGACACTCAAAAGTAACTCCCCTAGCGGGGTGCTTTTTCGAAGCAAATATGTATTTATATATGTTGTTGCTTTCACGGGGGCATATAACTTGCACTAACACCCTTGAGATGTAGTATTATACTAGACTACAAGAAAGCAAACCTAAAAGTCATGAGGAAACTGAAAAGAAAATTCAAGATGTAAGGATAATATACATCTACCATGCCATAAATTTTGAACTGCAAATCCAATCTGCGACTTGATAAAAAAATGAAGAAAATCAGGTTGTGAATAGCACCATATTCAAATCTAGAGCGAATAGTATCATGCTGGTAATGTTTATTATGTTTTTAGAGTTATGTATTGAATTTCACCTCAAAAGTTGTGACGTAGTATATAAATGTAGTATGAATTGCAACAAAAAATTGAATATTTCAAGGACTTTCTAAATACTGAATTATGAAGTTTAGCGCGCACTAGCAAACCTAAACATGCTGGTGCGCGCTATATGCTCCCGGCTTTTATTCATCTTTCCGCCAAAGGGAAAGTGAAAGGCAGCAAAGCCACCAAGGCTGCTGACAACAGTTCCGAACGAGAGGAATCTTATCATCTGCTAGCTTGGCAGGTATATCAAAAGTGGGCTACTCAACTAGCAGTTAGCTAGGCAGGTACATATACCTTTTCTTTTTTGATGGGATGCAGGTACATATACCTAGTGTGAGCAGGTATTGTTAGAACAAAAGTGGGCCGCTCAATCACGTTCAGCTAGCACTAGTAGAAAAGAAGCCTTTTGTCCACCACCATATTTGTCTTTAGTCCTGGTTGTCTCAAACTGGGACTAAAGGGTCCATTTGTCCCGGTTCGAGAAAACTGAAAAGAAAATTCAAGATGTAAGGATAATATACATCTACCATGCCATAAATTTTGAACTGCAAATCCAATCTGTGACTTGATAAAAAATGAAGAAAATCAGGTTGTGAATAGCACCATATTCAAATCTAGAGCGAATAGTATCATGCTGGTAAGCGTCCAGAGACCATTTGCTCGGACCCCTCCCTTCTTTCCCCGTCTACAGTGAAAGCAGGAGATTTTTGGGCTCCCCGTGCGACCAAGCTCGCCGCCGGCGATCCGTGCGATTCCTCGCTCTCCGCGGCCGCTCCGGCGGCGGGAGGGTGGGGAATCGACGGATCCCGGTGTGTATATAGTCTAGGTGTGTGTGGGGTGCTAGCCGGCGGCGCTGCGGAGGTGGCGGCGTGGTCAGAGTGGCTTTTGGCGGCGGCGGTCCCCTCCTCTGCTGCGGGTGCTCCGGTGGAGGCCAGTGGCGGATCCGTCGCCCTCTGCGTGCCTGCTGCTCTTCGGAGTCGCAGCGCGCGTCCTCCCGAGCCACCGTCCGTGACGGCGGTGGTGGCTCTTCGATGGGGGGTCCTTCCTCCTCCGCCGCGGCGGGTGGAGCTGCTTTTGGTCAAGATCTGTAGGAGTTTGCAGGTGAGGAGCTCGTCTGCGCCGGCGATCTCGGTGGGGATGGTGGAAGATGGGTGGCGTCCTCGGGCTTGTCTCCGGCGTGAGACGGCGAGGGCGTGCTGGCGGCTCGAAGCCGATGTCCGTTTATCGTCAAGATGCTGGCGCCTGCGTCAGCTGGATTATGCGGCGACTTAACATGGTTGTTCGAGCTGGCGTTTACGGTGCGAGGTGAGCTCGCCTTCCTCTGCTCCGGCGGCGTGCTGACGGTGCTGGAAGAAGGTGAGCTGCTTGGTGGCTCCGAGTTTGGCGTGCGTTGTGTGCGTCTCGTCTGTGTTCGTGCGTGTTTGTTCTTGATCTTGTTGATCTTGTACACGAACTCTTTTCAAAAAAAAGTATCATGCTGGTAATGTTTATTATGTTTTTAGAGTTATGTATTGAATTTCACCTGAAAAGTTGTGACGTAGTATATAAATGTAGTATGAATTGCAACAAAAAATTGAATATTTCAAGGACTTTCTAAATACTGAATTATGAAGTTTAGCGCGCACTAGCAAACCTAAACATGCTGGTGCGCGCTATATGCTCCCGGCTTTTATTCATCTTTTCGCCAAAGGGAAAGTGAAAGGCAACAAAGCCACCAAGGCTGCTGACAACAGTTCCGAACGAGAGGAATCTTATCATCTGCTAGCTTGGCAGGTATATCAAAAGTGGGCTACTCAACCTAGCAGCTAGCTAGGCAGGTACATATACCTTTTCTTTTTTGATGGGATGCAGGTACATATACCTAGTGTGAGCAGGTATTATTAGAACAAAATTGGGCTGCTCAATCACGTTCAGCTAGCACTAGAAAAGGGGCCTTTCGTTCACCACCATATTTGTCTTTAGTCCTGGTTGCGTCTCAAACCAGGACTAAAGGGTCCATTTGTCCCGGTTCGAGGTGGCCATGGCGTCCGTGGGCTTTGGTCCCGGTTCGGTTGGGACTTTTAGTCCCGGTTCGTGACTGGAACCGGGATTAAAGAAGCGAGCCCCTTTAGTCCCGGTTGATGTCTCAAACCGCGACTAAAGATCTGCCGCGGTTTTAGATGGCCGCTATTTCTGCATACGATGTCGGAAAAAAAGGTATAATATTTCAAAATGATCGGCAAAAAATTAGCATTCCGAATTCAACAGCTTAAGGCCGTTTGGAATTTTTTTAGATTTTTGAAATTCGAAAAGAGCCAAAATTCAATTTTTAAAATTTAAAAAAAAATCAAAAAATAAAAATGATGTCATATTTGAATTCCTCACATTTTTCTGATAATAATGGATATATTAT
Source organism: Poa pratensis (assembly GCA_947311845.1). Taxonomy (NCBI): domain Eukaryota; kingdom Viridiplantae; phylum Streptophyta; class Magnoliopsida; order Poales; family Poaceae; genus Poa; species Poa pratensis. Next base: position 6,484,260 of record CAMZMU010000118.1, read on the forward strand.
TGGTCGATTTTCTATTTACAGATTTAAAGACATGAATTATGCCATATAAAATGAATAAATGCCAAAAAAGTAATAAAATATTATTATTACTTATTTTATTTTCATTGTAATTCAAATATTATTATTACTTATTCATTATTGTTTACTTAAATAATTATTTGTGGTTCCAAAAAATAAAGACGTGTGACACAATGATATAAGAGTTAATAGAATTGATATGGTAGTATTGACAACAAGGAACAATAAGATTCGCGGGACCACCGCAGGACGGAACTGAGAAGTTAAGCGTGCTGAGTGTGGAGTAGTGTGGAGGATGGGTGACCGACCGGGAAATTTGACCAAAGATTAAATGTAATTAGTGCTAAAAAATATCCAAGTGAGAGATTAATGAGTCAAACATTTGAAAAAAATATTCAGATTTTTTTGGTGCACGAGCCGGGCGCGCAGGTGCAGACCCTTTATTCCCGCTTCTTTAGTCTCGGTTGGTCAAACCGGGACTAAAGGGCCTCCCCAGCCGGGACAACAGGCCCATTTTCTAGTAGTGTAGGCAGGTAAAATTAAAAAAGATTGAGTAATAAAGATTAATTATTAAAATATGGACTTTTGATAAAGATTGAACGCTGAAATTTGAAGGTAAAAAATTAACAAAGAATCTAGCAGCTAGGCAGGTATACGTGTGTCTTGATCCTTTTTGGAGATATCAAAATAGCTTAGATGGTCATGCACTCCTGTGGAACATGATAAGGACACAGGATTCCTCTCTTTTCGAACTTGCTTAGTAAGAGCATCTCTAGCAGAACCTGGAAAACGCGAACCCGCAAAACAGTTTTGCAGGTCGCGCAACTCGCGGTTTTTTTGCTCAGAACGCCGCGCGGCGGAGCAGAACCCGCAAAGCAGAACTGCAAAACAGAATATTCTGTTTTGCGGTTCTGCTTTGCGGGTTCTGCTCCGCCGCGCGGCGTTCTGAAACTGCATATGCAAAACAGCAAGATAGGCAGAATATCATAAAAATGGAATGATAAATAAATTAGACCTAAATTATAAAGATTCATATTACAATAGTAGGATATTATGAATCCTCATCAATAATGTATTACAATAAAAGTTTGAATCACACGAATTAAACAATAATTCAATACAAGAAATGTTGTAGAATAAAAATATTGTTTGAATCAAACATGCTTCAAATGAATTTAACAAATTGCTACTGCCCATGCCGCTGCCAGGCGTGTTCAACTAGGTCTTTCTGCAGCTGGGTGTGTGCGTCCGCATCTTCTATCTCACGGTAAGTCTGAAGAAAAGCTCTTATGCGATCTGGGTTTCTAGCAGGCTTCACGCGGCTACCAACATTATCATAAGACAACTCCAAGTCCAAGTTTCTTTCATCCTCTATGATCATGTTCTGAAGAATCACACAACAAGTCATGATGTTCTTCAGAGTTTTCTTGTCCCAAAAACGAGCGGGGTCTCGAACAATGGCAAACCTAGATTGCAAGACACCAAATGCCTCTCTATATCCTTTCGTCATGCCTCTTGAGCCCTTGCAAATTCAATTTCCTTGTTGCCTCTTAGATTTGAGATGCTCTTCACGAATGTAGTCCAACTTGGGTAAATACCGTTGGCAAGATAGTACCCCTTTGTGTACTCATTCCCATTAACAGTGAAGTTGCAAGCCGGAGCATCACCTCTAGCTAGCCTTCGTAGTAGATGAGACCGTTGCAACACATTGATATCATTCAATGTGCCCGGCAAACCAAAGAAGCAATGCCAAATCCATAGATCCTCGGACGCAACGGCCTCAAGCACAATTGTTGCATTGCCTCCCCTGCCACAATATTGTCCATGCCATGCCTTTGGGCAGTTTTTCCAAGTCCAATGCATACAGTCTATACTACCTAGCATGCCCGGCCAACCTCGCGCCTCATTCATCGCCATCAGCTTCACCGTATCTTCTTCGTTTGGTGCCCGAAGATAAATCTTTCCTTAGACTTTTATAATTGTTTTGGCAAACATACGAACGGACTCGATCGTAGTATCTTCACCAATACGAAGATACTCATCGGCGTAGTCAGTCGGGACGCCATATGCAATGACTCTCATTGCGGCGGAGATCTTCTGATATGCGCTGAATCCCAACAAACCCGCGGCATTCCGTCGACGCATAAAATAGCGACAATTCGCCTCGCAAGATTCTACTATCTTCACGAAAAGAGAATGACCCATACGATACCTTCTCCGGAAGATGTGAGCCGGGTACGTCGGTATTTGGGCGAAGTAATCCCGCATGAGCAGCTGGTTGCCGTAGAAGCGGTTCCGTGGTATGCAAAGGCGGCCAACCTTCGATCCTTGCCGCTGCTTCGCATACCGGTCATCGAACTCCTTGACGGCGAGGACGGCGACCACCATTTGCTGCCGCCGGCTTTCAAACATCGTCTCCATGTAGGAGTCATCAGAGGAGGACGAATCGACAGCAAAAACTCCTCCTCCGGGCTCAACTCCATCTGAAACGGGTACCGCATATCACTACCGGAGTACTCCGTCCGAAAACACAACAAAATCGAGCGGAGATGGACTCACCGACAGATCGGCGGCGGCGGCGCAGATTTGGCCGGAGAGGGTTCTCCACGGGCGGGGCGAGCCGGAAACCGGCGGTAGGGTACTTCCGCGGCCGGGGGGTGTCGCCTGTGACGGGGTGCCTGCAGATGCGGCCGGGAAAAGGGTCGAATCGCTGGCGGCGGCGCTGGCGGCGGAGACGGCGGCGAGATGGGGATGAGGCGCGTGGTGAAAAGTCCGTCCCGCCAACTATTTTGACGCTATGCAGGCGCCCCTCGGTTCGGCGGTTAAATCTCCGAATTTGACGTTCCGAGGGGCGGATTCGCGGGCCCCTCAAAAACTTTTGCGGGTCGGGGAGTTTTGAGAGTTCTGCTCTTTGCGTTTTTAACGATTCGAATCCGCATCGGGCGGTTATTTTGCGGGTTTTGGCCTTTTGCGGGTACTTCTAGAGATGCTCTAAGGAGAGTATATGTCCAGTCTCTGGGAGCAACCCTTGAAGGTGACAAAATTCCACACCAAAGTCTAAACTCCCCTTTAATAATCAAACGATCCACACCAAAGTCTAAATTTCCAATGTTTTTCGCTGATTTTTTAGGTCATGGATCGTTTTTAAGGAAAAGGCAGTCGTTTGCCATCCGATTAGATAGGAAGAAAAGTTTGCGGTAAAAGATAAGTTTTCCACTACTATTAAGGTCAACGTGATTAATCGATTTTAAAAAAAGTAAAAATCGAGAAGTGAAATTGTAAAATGCGAGTGAGTTCGATCACATGTTTCTATTATCAATACTTCTACCGCCTTTTATTATACAATCAAATATTTTGAATATAACATGTTTTGAATAATTCATTTTTAGTTGCGACTTTAGTTTTGCACATAATTTAAATGGAATATCTTGCCTTTATTAATGTAGTATTATATGGTTGAACACTTTTGTTACTTATATCATGTTTAGTGATATATTGTGGTACGAAATGGGTTGGTATAATACTCAATTATATTGGTTTGATTTGCATAACCCTTTAGTAGCCGACCCCATCGCCAAAAATTTCTAGATTCGCCCCTGATCTTGACCTCTATAATCTGCCTACGATGGGTGTCTATCGCTGATGGGTGTCTCTGTCGTCCGATGCCATTACCGTCGCCTTATTTCAGCCCCTCCTCTCCTCCCTCATTTCCTTATCTCTTACTCTCCCCCCTTTTTCTTCCTTCATCCGCATCCCTTCCTCCTCATCCCAATCGAAAGGTCCCCCCCCCCCTTTTTTTTTCTTTATCGAAAAAAAACCCTTCCCCAAAGAAAAAGCAAAAGGCGGCAAGCCACTATGGTCGATCTGTCAATAATTCCAAATGATGGGTATATATGGCTAACGAATAATCTTGTCGTGTTAGCAAGATCACTTTTGTCGCCTTGAGGATAGTTTCAAGATTAGGAATCATGTTCTTTCCTTGATTAATTTGCAAGTTCACTTTTGCCAGCTAGCTGCAAGCTAACTTTGGGTCTCGATGTATAAATGAACTAGACGATACCCCGCGCATTGCCGCGGAATTGGATATATAGTTTCTAAATATTGTGTAGATTACAAATTCAGTCCTTATGATTTAAACTATGTGAGAAATTTCTGTATAAGCAAAAAAAAACTTAACATGAAAAGTTGTGCATGTCACAATTAAATGCAATGTGATTTAAAACCCACTTAGAATGCACTAATGCATGTTGCATGGTAGAGGATTCTCATGCGTAGATCGGACGGATGCTAGTTGATCAAGCTAGTAAATCTAACGGCTACAACAATTTTGATGATGTGGAAGCACCTCGCATCTTGAGATAATTAGAAGTAGTGGGGATCACTCAATTAGGTATATAGGATAAGCAGGATTGATCAAACATAAATAATATCGTTAGATTTTTCATGGAAAATATTTTACATATAATTAGATACACATTTAAAATTTTCACCAACATATCCATATAAACATAATGGTCAAAGTTTGCATCTCTGAGACTTTGTGTTTATCTCAAAATGGCATGTACTTTAGAATGAAGACAACACCTTTTCCGTTGGTTAGTAAAATGTTTACTTGTACATTTTTATTTCTAGATGAACTTGTTTCACATCCTATCTCACTGTAAGGGGAATAGAGAGGGAATTGGTGTAATGGATGTTGTATTGCTTGAGCCTCATGGGCGTATATATAGGAGTACATGACCATCTTGGAGTACAAAACAAGCTAGAACAAATCCTAGTCTATCCTATGTTTCCTAAACAATCACGATACTCAACACTCACAATAAACTTGTCCCGCCAAATCATATACTCAAAGAATTCACATCATTTTAGAGATCTTTCCCCAACAATTGAGTAAGTTTGGCAGTATTTCCTATTTCATTAGGTTTACGATTAAATACGTAGTTATAAATAATTTATTTCCTTGAATTCCTATTTTCGTATGATTGCATAACTAATATATCATTTATTTAATTGAATTACCAAAAACATAGGGCACATGATTTTGTGAGAGAAAACAAATATCTCAAATCTTTGGAGACATTGGTTCATTGTGGGAAACAAAAATAAAATAAATATGTAAACTAAGGAATTATTTGGGTGCCCAAGCCAAGCCTACCAGATAAATATGGTACCCCAAGTTTTCCCCAAGGCTTCGGTTTCCTATGTTTTGGTCATGACTTGCAAGGAAATGCGTGTTTTTTGAAGTGGGCAAAGGTACACATGACAGAAAAACCATATCCATCCAGACAAAGGAATAGTTGTTGAATATGGCCCAAAACAACTAATAAAGTAGATTTGGTAAAAAAAAGCGAACATACCTTATGGATTTAATCAAAGAATACTTGAAAAGCTCCACCATAATAGTCCGGTACGTAAGGACACAAAATATACCCGCCGCTTCGTTTGTAAAAGACGACACATGTCTTCATCAAACATCATCGGTCCTTAATTACCAAATGTAGAAAACCAAAAACATAACTTACGAAACGGTATTATTTTCATCTCACGAATTAATCCAAACATTCTTTTATAAAGTCTGATTATGAGCTTTATATGATGTCATCTGTTTAATTGCGAATATGCCATGGGTAGTAATTCAAATCCAAACTTCAAACCAGCTTCACAAATCTATTTCTCCACTAACAGACGTGTTCATAGATCATCACCATTACAAAATACCTGGAGCACACAACAAGTAATTCCAATGTACACATCTACTACTTGTGTATCTCCTAAACATCTCAGGAAATTAAACCAAAACAAGCAAAGAATAGCAGACCCACAGGAAGATCAAGAAAGGAAATCCACACACACGCATTTGCAACAGATGAAACGTGCATACATTAACATGAGCCCCCAACAAATCATTAAGCAGTGCAGTCGATTGGCGGCGTGGTGACGTTGGACGACCCTTCTAAGGGGAAGGTGACGCGAGGGCAGGAGACCTTGATGTCGTACACCCTCGTGCGGACCCCGGCTACTCGGAACCGCACGGCCGCCGACAACACCACCGTAAACCCGGTCCCGTTCAGCCGGCGGCCGCCGAACGACTCGAACGTGGCGCCGGTGGCCAGAAAGTAGACCGACGCATTGATGATCGCTGGCCCCGTGCCCGGCGGCAGGTACTCGTTCGTGCGCGGCGAGGCATAGACCACGGCATGAATGGTGTTCCTGCCGGCGGCGCTCGAGCTGTTCTTCAGGTCGACGAAGATGCCCTGGTACCGCACCGCCGCGCGCTTCCGGCTGGCGTTCGTGGCGGCGATGGTGAGGTTCAGGTACTGGGTTGGGGTGCCGTCCTTGGTGGCTCTGGGATCGCTCTTCGAGGCGTGGACGATGGAGAAGCTAATGTGCGCGGGGCTGAGGACGACGGAGACGGCGATGATGATGGCCGTGACGGCGAGGGTCCCGCCGAGCGCCGCCAGGATGTAGTTCCTGGTAGTCCAAAATTTGCTGTCGTCGGCCGTAGCATTGGTGGTAGTATCAGTATGCATCGTACCTAGTTCTAGATAATACAATACAGGTGGCCGGCCGGTGCGCACCTTGTAGCTGCTGCGGAGTGTCCTAATTAAGCAAAGCCCTTTTTTTTTTGTTCGCTCTCCAGATCTATCACGTGTCTTTTTTACTGGGACTCTTGTAGAGCGCAGCATTCGCGGACTAGTCCAATTACCCAAATGCTCCGCTCCTTCCTTTCCACCACTTTCATCCCCCACCCCCAGCCCCCCTCCCTTTCCACCTCTTTCATCCCCCCACCCACCCCCCCCCCCCCCCCCCCCCTCCCTTTCCACCTTCCTCTTTCTTTCTCCACTTCGATGCACGGTTTTGAATTTCAGTTTTATAAATATTTCAGCCATAACAATATTTTGAAAATTATTTGAATTTGTGTGTACTACCGTAATTGCTGAAATATTTCGGCCGAAAGGCAATTATTTCAGTATGTACTTAAATTAATACGTACCAAAATTAAGGAAATTTCCATGAAATAACACTAAATGTGAAAATCATGCTTCGATTTCATCCCTTCCTTCCTGCTTGGTCGTGATAAGATTTGCCCAAGGATTATTGTGCTTACTCGTTCTCTATTCTTGAAACAGGCTTTCGCCCCGCTTTATATATATAAAGCCCACACGGCCGAATCGATACAAAGTGATGAGAAAATCCCCTGACAAGCAAATCAAAATAAAAAAGGACTTTCAAGAGAGTAACAAATGCGCCATCAACAGAAAGTCGAGCAAGATTGTAGGAGACAACTGAACAGGAAAACACCGGACACCGTTGCACCAAACACACCAAGGTATCGCCGGAGAGGGCCGCACTAGTGCAAGAATGCTTAGTAGTGGCGTGCCAAAAACATCATTGGTAGCATGGTGCCCCCGCGCCACTAATATGGCGACACTGGTAAATGTTACTGGTGGCGGGCCTGCCCCACGCCACTAGTAACAGAAATACTGGTGGCGTGCCACGTGACCGCACACCACTAGTAACATAAATACTGGTGGTGTGCCATGTGCCAACACGCCACCAGTAACAGAAAGCACTAGTGGCATGCTCTGATAGTGACACGCCACTAATATAACTTTGATGCATTAAAAAAATAGCTGCCATGGCAGTGTTTTATAGCCAAATGGCTAATTTTGTTTGGCTCATTTTTGCTATCATGGCAGCATTTTTTAGTTTAATAGTAACAGTAATATCATATAACATTTAAGTTTGACACTACTATTAAGTTTAAGACTTCAACATAACAGTAATAGCATATAAAATGTTCATCGAAGTACTAACATAGTATGACTAGTGACATATAGCATGCCTACTAATTTGAGTCAGAGTCATGGTCACGGAACTTGTAGTACACCATGATGTTGTCATTAGGGTCGTCAAGATATATCCAAACCCTCTCCCCAGCTTCCATCCCATAGGCTGCTGCAAGGTCTCTCCAACGAGGGCAACCAAAATAGGTTCGGTATGCCTCGTTGGTGACAAAAACACTGAAATTCCGAGCCTTTGTCACCATGACAAGGTTGACTTCAAATGTGATGAACTCATCGATGGCAATGTTGACCTTCTCCAGGAATTGACGCCTTGCCCAGCAGGGGATGGTCTGAGCAAAATTAAAACAAAACAACAATTAGACACAAATATCTATGAAAAACTCACCCACAACATGTTGAATTAAAACACACCGTCCAAGTTAGGAAGTCCTCGGGAAGATATATGAAGAACTCATCCTTCAAGCACTTGGCATAGCCACAGTTGGCGTACTGTAACACCCCAAAACAATTTATTGATTATTAAAATTTTCTTTTCCTCTTGAAAGAAATTCTTTGGGTTTAAATATGGTCTTTTGCATATGTCCTTTTTCTCCCTCTCTGTGCAGCGGTGTATTCTCTCTCACCCCGCTGTAATCTCTACTTGAACATGGTGTTTGATGCTATATTATTATTCAATGATGTGTTGCATCTCTATTATGTCTGAGTAGTTTCTTTTTGTCCTATGGATTAATTGCGATATGCTATGGTTGATATGAGTTGTATGTTATTATGGTGCTGTCCTATGGTTCCCGCCGTCTCGCGCAAATGTGTGGGGTTCCCGCTGTAGTGTGTGGCAATATGTTAATGATTTACTTATAGTCGGTTGCGGGAGTGACAGAAACCTAAACCCGAGTTCGTGAGTTGTTGCATATGGGATTAAAGGGGACTTTTCACTTAATTCTATGGTTGGGTTTTACCTTAATGAATCTTTGGTAGTCGCGGATGCTTGCTAGAGTTCCAATCATAAGAACATATGATCCAAGTACGGAGAGTATGTTAGCTTAGGCCTCTCCCTCATAAGTATGATGAGTATCACACGTCTCATATCCAATTGCCTAGGGACAATCCTTTTCTTATAGTTCTTCCAAAACTCCTTGCTTTATTGTTCTTTTATTAAAACAACACGTAACTCTTTATTATCTTGCAAAGCTATCTTTTTATTATCGCAAAGTAGTTTTATTTCTTGTTCTAGGTAAAGCAAATGTTATCGTGCGTAGAGTTGTATCGGTGGTGGTCGATAGAACTTGAGAGAATATTAATTCTACCTGTAGCTCCTCGTTGGGTTCGACACTGTTATTTATCGAAAAGGCTACAACTAACCCCCTACACTTGTGGGTTATCAAGGCACAACCTTGCAGCCCTATGTACTTGTGCACATGATTGTTGGTATTGACTTTGCTTAATTGAACGTTATTTGTATGTGTTATCACAACGGATTTGTCTCTTGTCTCTTTCTCGTTCTAAGGCCCCGCAGGTACCCGGGATCCCATAGATCGATCAAGAGGAGGTAAAGTGCAGGGACGCATGGAAGGCTACACCGAAAGTAGGTGACAGTAAGGATTAGTACGATAGCTGAAAGCAACTCCTTGGGGACCTTGAGGTGTAGTAATTAAACGCCCAATGCATTGGTCTGGAGAGATCCTTAATAATCGAGGTAACCCCGTGCGACGGTAAGGGCCTTGGTTGGACAATAGATTCACGATGCAGGTTGCAGATTTTTCGGAGACGTTATTTGGGCGCATCCCCCACATCTACACATTGAGAATACATCATAGCGGTGTCTACCAGGACTGTGTTGGAAATCAAGACAAGATCCTAAGTGCAAGTGTAAGGATGTAATTAGTAAAGACCTCATGCCCTAGCCTATTTCAATACAATTGTTTCTCTCCCAAAAAGCAAAAGATTTTCGGTCCAGGAAACAGAAATTTCTAATGACAACAATAGCTTGCTTGAATCCCTGTCTAATAGCAGTACTTCCCGTGGGTTCGATACCCAGGGTCACTCTTGGGGGAAAAGGTAGGGACTATCTACATCCGAAACCAGATCAAAGGTAATCAACCCTTTTTCTGGCACCGTTGCCAGGGAAGCATCTTTGCTACCCTAGCCAGGTGACTAGAGATATAGTTTTAGTTTTTTGTTTCAGTTTTAGTTTTGTTTCAATCTTTTTGTTTTTCTCGTTAGTCGTCAAAAACCCAAAAAAAAATTATCATGGCTAAGAAACTTGGGGACTTCGCAACTCCCAACGAAAACTTTATACATGCGCCCATCGCACTACGCAATGTTGCAGCCGAACAATTTGAGATCAAACCTCAGCTTGTCACGATGGTTCAACAGAACAAATTCGGAGGTTCTGCATCCAAGGATGCAGTGTTGCACTTGCACACGTTCATAGAATTATACGATATGACACATATAAAGGACTATGAACCAGACACTTTGAAGTTGCATCTATTTCTTTTCTCCTTGAGAGGAAGAGCTAAGGAATGACTTCTATCTCTGCCTAGAGGAACTATCACCACTTGGAACTTATGTTGCATTATGTTTATGACAAAGTTTTTGCCCACTAGCAAAAATAATGCAATTACGATCTAATTTCACTGGTTTTAAGCAGGAAGACCGTGAGCCACTAGCCCTTGCTTGGGATAGGATGAAAGAGGCAATTAGAAATTGTCCAAACCATGGAATGGAGGAATGGTTAATCCTCCATTTATTTTATAGTGCTCTTAATCCCATGTCAAAAACAATGTTGGATACTGCTGCAGGAGGAACTATAATGGGAAGACTGATAGAAGAAGGAAAAAGGTTGCTTGACGAAATACAAGAGAATCATGCCCAATGGCATGCTGAGAGGTCGACCACGAAAAAGGTAAACTCCATCATAGAAGAAAAGAATAAAGAATTGACTGCCAAAATCGATGAGTTAATTGGCGTGATTAAAGGTAAAGAGGAGGTAAAAGTCAATGCTATTACTGATACTGATGATGATGTTAATTTCATTGCTTGTAATAATTATAACCCCAATTGGAAGAATCAAAATTATGCTCCAAATTTTCCTAGACCACCATATCCCACCAACCAAGGAGCATCAAACAACTATAATGGGGCGAGCACCGGTAATAGGCCTTCGCTAGAGGAAACCCTCAACACTTTTATGTCTACTCAAACTGAGCAGAATAAGACCTTTACCGACATCCTGAAGTCTCATGATAATTTACTTGGTCAAGTGACAGTAAAAATTGCTGGACTAACCAATGACGGGCAGGCACTTCAAGAGAGAATCTTCAATATGGAAGCACATGTTGTGAAAGTAGTGGAAAGCCAAACTGTTATCCTTGCCAAATTTGCCGGAAAACCGGAGCCTAATCCGGTTGAAAGTGTTGAAATGATGAGAAGCAGCGAAGATACTTCAGAGGAAGTTGAACAAAGTCATATTCCAGAGCACACTTATTCTGAGCACACTTATTCTATTGAAGACTTCGTGGAAATGATGAATTTGAAGCATCCCCTACCTGAGGTAAAAGATGATGATGCTTACAAGAGTTTCATTCATCAAGTTACTATCAATGTACGAGAGCTCGATACTGATTGCAATAAGTTGCACGAGAAATTACCCGCTAAGCAAGAGGACATCTTTGAACCCACCATCAAAATAGAGATTGGAATGAACAAACTTAATGCTCTTTGTGATCTTGGGGCTAGTGTTTCCACTATCCCAAAGTCCTTATATGATAAACTCAATCTCGGTCATTTTGTCTTGAGTAAAATTAAATTGAATATGGCTGATTCTACCTATACGCAAGCAGTAGGCATAAAGCATGGTGTCATAATTCAAGTTTATGGTTGCCCTGCTGTAATTGATCTTGTTATAGTTGATATACCTAAGGATCACATTGCACCAATCATATTCGGTAGGCCATTTCTAAGGACCATTAAAGCTACTATAAATGTTTACGAAGGGAAAGTCAGATTTGACCTTCCTTGTCGCGATATTTTGTCAAGTATTTTCCCAGGAAGAAGTTGAAGATTTACACCAGAGACGAAATGGGCGTTCTGTCGCAATAGTGGAACATGGGGTTCCCCTAGTACTGCCAAAGTGGGTCCACCCCACGTGGGCCCAAGATGAAGATGGACAAGACCAAGACTCAAGTAGCTGGCGGGTTCACCGTCAAGACACGCATGACCTACGTCGACTAAGGGCTCCGGTCCTGGGGACCTTCCTGGTCCCCGAAACAAGCAAGGAAGGACCCGAGAGCCCGAGGTCCCGGCAGGAGGTCAGGCTCCCTCTCGGGTACTTCCCCACATTCCTGTGGATAAGCACTCCACCTCACCCCGGAAGACTTGGGAAGCAAGGCGAAGGCAGCGCGGGCGGGAAGCACGTCCCATGGTGGTGTCAGCTGCTATCCACCCCCAAGGCGGACGCTCCCACCTAACCCAAAGGAGACGCTAGGCTGAGGAGAGGCCACGTCTCCCCCTAAACTAGATGAGGAGGGTCCTTCACCCCGAAGGTCCCTCACGCCCCTCACGTGACCCTGTGGCAACCCCTTAGCCTATAAAAGGAGGACCAAGTCACAGAGGAGGGGGAGTTCGAACCAAGGACAAACACAAGCTAGATCCAGAGCAAGACTAGACTAGGGCTGCGAAGGTAGAGAGGAAGGTGATCTCCTCCGGGTCAGGATCTGTCCTTCTTCTACCTCCAGCCAAAACCCTTCCAGGTACCCTGTCCGGGAGGTTCCATTGTAAGCCACACTATGAAGAACTCATCAATCCAGACATGCAGCAGTAGGGCTTTTAGCCTCCGGGCGGCCTGAACCTGGGTAGCTCCTTGTGTCCCTTTGGTTGCATGCTTTGATCGTGGAGAGGAGAGCTTGATCTAGACTCCGCCCAAGAAGACGATTCTCAGCGTCCTTCGCGCCCCGTGCCGAACCTAAAAGGGGGTATCCTATACTCCCGGTGTCCATGCAACGAGACACGACATCTGGCGCGCCAGGTAGGGGGCGCAAGTGCTGGATTCATCTTCATCCAGTTCATCGGCAAGTTCTTCGTCAAGAATGCCTCCAAGGAAGAAGGGAGATCCTGCGGTGTCCAAGCCGGTCTCTCCCTCACGCACTTAAGCTTCCGCTGAACGTCGTGCTGCTGGCGCACGGCGGAGCGTCTCTCCGTCCAGGCCTCCCATGGAGAGGGTGGCGCCGGACAAAGTGGACGGTCGCGACAAGGACAACGGCCCTGGCGGAGCGGCGGCTCCAAAGGGTGCCACCATGCCTCCTCCTCGCTCATGGGAGAAGAGCGTCTGCAACGGCACCGGCAAGGAGCCCACCGCTGGAGGAGGGAACCACGGCGTTCGCCCCAGCGGAGATCCACGAGCATCCAAGAGGAAGACCTCCGCGCACTCGCCTTCGGACGTGCAAGCTCGCCATAATGCTCTAGTCGCTGCCAATGCCCTGATGCAGTTCCCTCCAAGCAACGGCGACCCCAAGGTCTACCAAGAATGGAGGACTCACGTCGAGAGGCTCCTCGACTACGCCGATGGTGGTCCGTGGGTGGAACCCACTCAAGCCCCCACCGTCGACAATCCCGGAGCAGCACAAGACAAGACACGTGATCCGCGAGGCCAGCCTCGCGGTGAACGTCAAGCCAAGACGGCGCCTCCTCGCACCGCGCCACCGATGGCTGATCGACTAAACCGCGATCACGGCGAGGCCATCTCTATCGGGTCGTCTACCTCGCGCAACCCAGATCTTCGTGACGAGCTCAACAGCTGTCAGAACGAGGATATGCGCACCCGCATCGAGCGTCGCTGAGAACGTCACCGCCGGGAAGATCGGGGCATCGACCTCGCCGAAGGTTGCGTCGCCCTCGCTCCTGAGTTCCACCACTTCAACTGGCCCAAGAAATTCAAGATCGACGTTCTCCGCTACGACGGCACCACGAACCCTCGGGACTTTCTGCAGATCTACTCTCTTGCTGCGATGGTTGTCGGGGCCGACGAGGTCATGATGGGCAACTAGTTCCCCTTGGCCCTGAAGGGAGACGCCCAGACTTGGCTTCTCAACCTTCCCAAGTGCTCCATCCGTTTCTGGCGGGCACTGAAGGAGCAGTTTCTGGGGGCTTTCCAAGGCGGGTACGAGCGCCCGGGGGCTCCCAGTGATCTCCACAACGTCAAGAAGTTGTCGGGTGAAACTGTCCGCAAGTTCATCCAGCGCTTCACCCAGAAGATGAACACCATCCCGTGCATCAAGGAGGAGTTGGTGATCCAGTCCTTCCACGCCAACGTTCGCAACCCCAAGATGCGCGAGAAGCTGAGCATCCATCGCGTCGCAAGTTCATCCAGCGCTTCACCCAGAAGATGAACACCATCCCGTGCATCAAGGAGGAGTTGGTGATCCAGTCCTTCCACGCCAACGTCCGCAACCCCAAGATGCGCGAGAAGCTGAGCATCCATCGCGTCGAATCTGCTCGTATGCTCTGGGAGCTTGCAGATCGGTGTGCTCGAGCTGAAGAAGGAGCCAAGTTCCCTGGGGTGGACGAACCCAAGGACAAGGTCGCTCCAGCTAAGAACAAGAAGTGGGACCCTGGACCCGACAAGCGGATCTTCGTCACCAAGCCTCTTCTGAAGAAGACCAAGCCCGCGCCGTCTTCCGAGGAAGAAGGTGACGGTGATCCCTGGTGCCACATCCATCCAGAAGGCAACCACTTGCTCAAGGACTGCCGCATGCTCAAGAACCTCGCCATCCGGGAGCAACGTCGAGCCGATGGAGTCAGCCAAGACGGTTGCTACAACTGCGGCACTGCCGGGCACATCGCTCGTGACTGTCCCACGGGTCGCCAAGGCGGAGGCCGCGGGGGCCGTGGAGGAGGACGCGGCGGCCAAGGTGGTCGCGGGTACCACACTCCGGAGGCCACCCACAGCAGCAACGGGGAAGCTCCGGCTCCCCAAGGAGGCAACGACGGCAAGTATCAAGAGGTCACTGGAGTTGTCGGGTGCATCCACGGAGTGTCTTCTCTGCCTCCCTCCAACGGCGCCTGCAAGAGACTTGTCTGGGAGCTGAACGCGGTTGCTTCTGCTCCGTCCAAGCCCCTGGACTGGTCTAGCCAAGTCATCACCTTCGACCCAGAAGACCACCCTGCAAACACTGCCGGGGTCGGGACCCTGCCGCTGATCGTGTCGCCCGTCATCCACAACTACAAGGTCACCAAGATGCTGGTCGACGGAGGCTCTAGCCTCAACTTGCTGACGGCGAAGGTCCTGGCTATCCTTCAAATCCCCCAGTCTCGCCTGCAAGACACCGGGGTGTTCCAAGGCGTGAACGGAAGTGTTACTCGACCCCTCAGGAAGATCACCCTTCCGGTCACCTTCGGCGACTCCAAGAACTTCCGCACCGAGGAAATCGTCTTCGACATCGCCGACACTCCGCTACCGTACAACGGCATACTTGGCAGACCTGCTCTGGCCAAGTTCATGGCCGTCTCCCACTTCGCCTACAACATGCTGAAGATTCCGGCGCCGTGGGGCGTGATCAAGGTCAAGGCTGACATCGACGATGCTATCTACTGCGCTCACCAGCTGAACCAGACGTAGCAACCTCAGCGGATATCCCTCAAGGTGTACAGGAGGATGATGATGGGGCTCTCCCCGGGGGCGAAGGGCACCCCGAGGGCTCCACATCTCCTCCCCCCAAGAAGGCGCCATTCCATGGCGATTCGCAGCTGACCAAGAAGGTGGCGCTAACCAGTGACGGAGTTCGCTCCATCACCATCGGTGCCCGCCTCACCGACAAATAGGAAAGCACGCTCGTCACCTTCCTTCAGGAAAACTCTGACATCTTCGCGTGGGAGGCATCAGGTTTACCCGGCGTTCCAAGAGAGGTGATCGAGCACAAACTGGCGGTCAATCCGGGGGCTCGCCCCGTGAAGCAGGTTCTCCGGAACCAAAGCAAGGAAAAGCTGGAATTCATCATCGTCGAGGTGGACAAGTTGATAGAAGCTCGTGTCATCCGGTCGATTCCCCACCCAAGCTGGGTGGCCAACCCCGTGGTGGTACCGAAACCCATGACCTTCAAGTGGAGACTCTGCATCGACTTCACATACCTGAATAAGGCCTGTCCCAAGGACCCTTTCCCCCTGCCGCGGATCGACATGATCTTGGATTCCACGGCCGGGTGCGAGCTGCTGTGTTTCTTGGACGCCTTCTCCGGGTACCACCATATCATGATGTCACTCGAGGACCAAGAGAAGACGGCCTTCATCACTCCCGAGGGCTGCTACTGCTACACCCGGATGCCTTTTGGCCTCCGAAACGCCGGCATTACCTTCCAGCGCGCAATGCAAGCATGCCTTGGGTCACAGCTGGGCCACAATGTTGAAGCATACATCGACGACATCGTGGTCAAGACCCGGTACAAGGACTCCCTCATCCAAGACCTACACGAGACCTTCGAGAACCTCCGCTGGGTCAACTTCAAGCTCAACCCCGACAAGTGCGTGTTTGGGGTCCCCTCCGGCAAGCTGCTAGGTTTCCTGGTCTCTCACCGAGGGATCGAGGCAAATCCGGACAAGATCAAGGCAATCGAGCGCATGGAGGCGCCCCGGCGGGTCAAGGACGTACAGCGCCTCAACGGGTGCATCACTGCACTCGGGCGCTTTATCTCAAGGCTTAGGGAGCGGGCCTTACCGTTCTTCAGGTTGCTCAAGAAATCAGGCCCCGTGGAGTGGACCTCCGAGGCCGAGGAAGCCCTGCAGTCCCTTAAGCGCTACCTCGCCTCGCCACCAATCCTCGTGCCACCAGAAGAGAAGGAGCCCCTACTAGTGTACATTGCTGCCACCAACCAGGTGATCAGCGCTGTGCTCGTGGTAGAGCGTGATGCTCCTCCGAAGAAGTCAAGCAAGATCAAGGGCAAGCGACCCGGGAACTCTCTTCCGGGGCAACCGTGCAAGAAAAGGCTGCCGGGTGACCAGGGGTCTCACGATCCTGGTGTCACTGCAACCTCACCAGGCGACGCGGAGCCCGTCGGGGATGGAGAATCTCCCTCCGACGAGACTTCGCCGGGGGCTACCTCGTCCCCACCCCAAGACATCGACGTGGAGGAAGCCGAGCCCTCTCAGGACTCGGTGACCCACAAGGTGCAGCACCCGGTCTACTTCGTCAGTGCAGTGCTACGCGATGCCCGAGAGTGGTACCCCATGATGCAGAAGCTGCCGCTGGCAATCCTCATTGCCTCCCGCAACATGAGGCCGTACTTCCAAAGCCATCCCATCACAGTGGTGTCCAAGTACAACCTAAGAAGCCCCCTAGAGAACCCACTTGCCACTGGTCGCATATCATGGTGGGCCATGGAGCTTCAAGGTTTCGGTCTCAAGTTCGAGCACACGGACAACATCAAGAGTCAGGCGCTGGCGAATTTCATGGCCGAGTGGACCGAGACGGCGTTCGACGACCCGGAAGAGGAAACCCGCCTCCCCGGGAAGGAAGATCCTAGCGCCTGGGGTGAAGGTAGAGAGGAAGGTGATCTCCTCTGGGTCAGGATCTGTCCTTCTTCTACCTCCAGCCAAAACCCTTCTGGGTACCCTGTCCAGGAGGTTCCATTGTAAGCCACACTATGAAGAACTCATCAATCCAGACATGCAGCAGTAGGGCTTTTAGCCTCCGGGCGGCCGGAACCTGGGTAGCTCCTTGTGTCCCTTTGGTTGCATGCTTTGATCGTGGAGAGGAGAGCTTGATCTAGACTCCGCCCAAGAAGACGATTCTCAGCCTCCTTCGCGCCCCGTGCCGAACCTAAAAGGGGGTATCCTATACTCCCGGTGTCTGTGCAACGAGACACGACACGTTCTTTTACCCAAAGACAAGTGATCGTCAATGCGGTGGAGCTTAACAACCGAAAACAAAGAGCTTCATGGGGGCCAATCCATGCAAATAAAGGTTAGTGTAAGTTTTTGTTTTCTGTTGTGTAAATAAAAAAGTGATCGAAACAAAAGAAGAAGAGGAGAAGAAGAAAGGTAATTACCGCCACCGTAAGTATTTATATGATCGTGTTGTGATTCAGTTAAATTTTCTGGAAATTTTTACCTAGTAAGATTGTTGGAACTAACCTCTCAGGGTTATAAAGAAAACCCCGAAGAAACATGCACTAGTAGAAACAGGGCCTTTGGTCCAGAGCCGAATTTGGCTCTAGTCCCGGATGTAACACGAACCTGGACTAGAGGGTTGCACTAGTCCCGGTTCAAATGCTACAAACCCGTAGAGCACTAGTCCCGGGTCGGACGGGACCTCTATTCCCGGTTCGTAATACGAACCGGGACTAGAGGGGAGTGGCAACCGTTCGCCTAGCGCGAGAACCTTTAGTCCCGGTTTGAGCCACCAACCGGGACTAAAGGCTAAACCTGAGCACGTTCAAACTTGAACCGTTCAGTTCCCGCGCTGGTCATGGTGGCTTCGGAAGTTGATCACACGGGGGAATGATCATCATAATTTTGAAGTTGGTTGGGTTCTCAATAATCTGCTAGAGGTCCACCGAAGACAGAATTTCAATTCCATACGGACTCAGCATACGCACATCGTTGTGGATAGCGGCGCCGCAGAACCGGATGGTTTCGTCCCTCAAGAAATCCCATTCCAAGCCTCTATGCACTAGCCAATGCTACTATTGGCACACAACTTGAGAAGAAGAAGAAGAAGGACAAGGCCGACGACGAAGAAGAAGACCTAACAAGTGGTTGGGGCGACGCTTGATAACCCCCAAGAGCAGGGGATCATTGTAGCACCTCTCAATGTGGAAGTAAGGTATCGATCCGCAGGAGCAAGAAGGAAAACTTATCTAATCCCTACAACTAAAGTGTCACAAGTTTTAGTTGATTATGCACTAAACAAGTTTAAGGAACAAGATGGGTGATTTAATGGATGGAAGTTTAATGCAACAAAAACAAGAATGTGAAAGTGTCCCAATCCTCTTCAATGCAAGAGGACAAGACAAAGGTTTTCTCTTATAGGAACAATGGACATGGGTTCATGGGTTCACTTAATCCTCTCTCTCTCTCTCATCTACGGTGATTATCATGTTATAGATAAAGTATACACAATTGTCATGTTTTAATGGTAGGTTTTAATGATGGCTATATGTCCTAAAACACATAGTTGAAAGGAATACTCATTTGTGTGCTATGTCACCCTCGCAAGGCTAGCATGGCTACTGTCACTCCCACATCATACTCTTTCTTTTTCCCCCAGATAAAGGATGTTGGGCTGTATTGCACAAGTCACTCAATACATATGTCGTTGTCACATCGGCCATCCCGTACCTACATACATCATACTTCATAATGGACAATATTCTAAACACTAGTGCAATGATTCATATTTCGTGTGCATGACCACATCTCTCTCATATATCCACACTTGGTGGTGTCAATCACCTCATGACAAGGATAAATAAGGCATTATGCATAAATCAAACCATCACATGCATCATAGAATATCTCCAAAGTATGACAAATCATAAAAGCTCCAACACAACGGTAAATGCATAACAAATCATCTCATACCACAATATCCACCATACGAATTACATAGATGACCGTAATCATGTTTAGCAGCTCATACGGTACTAATTAGTGAAGCTCAAAGAGAGGAGAGATACATAAGTTACCACCACAAACCCAAGTCCAGGGGGTGGACTACTCCCCCTTCATCATGGAGACGGTGGAGAATTCATTGGAGAAGATGGAGACCGCCCCGGCAGCGCCCCGCCAGTGTTTACCCCCTCCAATCTGCAGCTCCAGGTCTCTGTTTCATGGTTTCGATGTTTCGGCGGCGCTCCCTTTCGCGAAAGCCCTGGGGGGTCTATATATAGACGTTTTTAGGTCAACACGAAGCTTCGGGAAGAAAGATCAACGGCAGCGGAGGCCCGAGGGCCAGGATGGGGGACCCCAATCTGGCCGCGTGGGCCCACCCCTTTTGGCCTTCTGGTCTCCGTTTCTTCGATTCCTTTGGGCCTACATTTCGTTCCTTCCATAAAAAATGATCCCCGTAAAGTTTCAGGTCATTTGAACGTCGTTTGGTTTCCTGAAACATCAAAATATAGAAAAAGGGGTTTTCTGACAGCGCAGGGTTAATTCCAGAAAAATGGGGGAGTTGTTAATTATCCCCAAAACTTAATATAAATCATGAATATAACCCTTATATGATGCAAATAACATGGAATAACATGTAATAAAATGTAAAGTTCAAGTATGCATTTTACATGCATCAACATCCCCAAGCTTAACCCATGCTCGTCCCGAGTATGAAGGTGATAAAACTAACATGGACTTTGCATTTTAATACTATCAATGGATATCAAAGGTCCATAGAACACCACGCATATTGTTATTCCACTAGTGTTTTCACTAAAGTGGTCCATAGAACACCACTCAAATAGGAAGAAAGTTGACCATCTAAATGCATGCATAAGTGTCCATAGAACTAATCAATCCATGTTAAACCAAGTAAATGTAAAATTCAACATCTAAACATAGTAAAAGATAGCTCTTGACAACTCATTTGCAAATTAACATTCATTCAAAGCACATGAATTATGCAACTATATGTATCTTTTAAAATCAACTCAAACATCCCTATCCCAATATATTTAATAGCATCCAAAATAATTCAACCCAAACTTCCAGTAGCTCTCTCATATATAAATGATAGTGGTGGTCTTAAGAAAATAAAAATCAAACCGAAATAACAAAAGGCAAATAAATCAGACGCTCCAAGTTTATACGATAAAGTGCTTTGATCGAAAAACAGAAGTTAGACGTGTGCAAACCGAGAGTGTGTTGGTCCAGTGGGGTTGTCTTGCCATCCCCAAGCTTATGGTCTTCACCATCCTTGGATAGCTCTTGGTACAGCTCCTCTAATCCCTGTGAAAAAACTTCAAAACACCGTTTCTCTCATTTCTTTTCTGTGGGGTGATATTAGTAGTGATAAACAAATAGGTTCATTGCTGCATAAAATACTTAGGCAAAAATTCATATGAATGTCCAGAGAGTATATAATGTTGAATGCCAACTCATAAACTCAATTGAATCAAAAAGATTCAAGCAAAAAGCTCAAAGAATGCATAAAACAATATCAAGACCGAATCTGTCCAGAAAAACAGCAGCAGCAACACGCATTTTTCTACCCTACTAAACTCGTCAGAAAAATCTGCAAACAATCACGTGTGCAGAGGATGAAAAGCAGAAGCTATGGTTCAAATTACAGCTCAATCGGAGTTACAGATAAAAAATGAAAAATCAAACCGTGCACAGACTTCGTGCAGGCAGAAAACTCTCCGAAAATGAATAGCAACTTTTCAAACCCAAAATAGGTAAAACTTGGTTCTTTATTAAAAATCCCAGAAAAAAACTAACAAACTACTCTCTTGTTACAGCAAGAGGACTCAAAGAAAATTTCAAACAAAAACAACTGGGTTGCCTCCCATAAAGCGCTTTCTTTATAGCCATATAGCTAGGCTTCTTACTTGATGTTTATTGTGGACGAAGCTCATGAGGGAGCTTGAATGATGTGGTGTCCCTCTTACTTGGGAAGTGTTCCACGCACAATACCAGGGTCCCATGGTGTTCTTAATCCAATCAAAATAATAGCCAAGTTGAAACCTAGTAGAGACAAAAACAAAACACAAAAGTAATAACAACGAATTCTAACTTTCTTTCTATGCATTGGCATTTTGTATATGAATGAATCACCATAAATAGAAGTTTCCCAATGCATATTAACAATATTTACTTGCAGCATATAATTATTAGTAATATAAAGAGAGTTCTTATCACCTCCTCTTTCATAATAGTTGCAAGTAGTAGAAGTGTATTCAACCATATAACCAATAGAATCTTCCAACTTAGATAATTTAGGCACATAAAGAGGATCATTAAATTTATTATGGAATTCATTAGCATGCTTCCCTCTTTCAAAATAGTTATTAAGATCAATATTAAGTTTAATATCATGGTTGCAACAAAGATTTGGAGCTAAAGGTAATTGCAAACCACATAAGTATTTCTCAACATAATCGAATTTCTCCTCCATGGTGTAACTAGGAGAATTTAAGAACAAAGTAGGACTCTCATGAGTAAGAGTACCATCACAAACAGCAACTATATCATTTTTATCCTCACATAATTTAGTAACAACTAAACATGGACGTTTATCAATAAGCATAGGATCATCATCTAAAGCATTATCATATAGCATATTTAAGCAATACTCCTCATTATCATCAATAAGTTCACTATTTGCATTAATAAAAGTAAAGGAGCATTTTTAGTTTAACACTCATCACAACATGGATACTCATAAATAACAAAAGGTTTTTGAGTTTGAGTGTTACTATCATTTGTTGATGGTGAAGCTGGGAGATCCAACTCTTCCCCAAGCTTAGGTTGGAACACATCCATTTCAATCTCCTCTTCACATACTTCCTCTTCCAAGCTTATGTTTTCATCATCCTCTTGGGGTTGCACGGGCATCTCCAAGCTTAGGTTTTTATCCTCCTCTTCCTGCAAAATATTAGTACTTTCCGTGGCAGTAAGAATTCTTTTTTTAGGAGTAAAATATTGAAGAAAAACATTCCTCAAACTACTCCATTCAATAGTGACTTCTTCATCCAAAGACTTGAACCAAATACGATCATTACCAGATAAAGACAAATATAATAGCTTCCTTTTTACCTGATCATTAGAAATAGGAAGCCTAAATAAACCGCATATGTTTTCAATTGTCTCCACGTGTTCACGTGCAGACTTAGTTCCATCTCCTGTAAATGGATTTTTCATAATTCTTTTAACATGACCAGCAGGAATTTTAATTCCCACTTTAGTACCTCAGACACAGTAGTTTCAACCACTTTAGGAGCATTAGCATAATCACTTTCATATAAAGCAAGATGCAGTGAAGCACGATTCATAAATGCCATAGTAATAGTATCAATAGTTTTTATGTATTTTATGTTTTTAATGAAAACTGAAAATAAAACTAATGAGAAACTCACAACCAAACAAGTTTAAAGGAACCTCCCCAAGCTTAGATGATTGCAAGATATAAAGCAAGATAAAATAAATCTAAACTCTAGTGCACACAAGAATAGAAACTTAAGCGCTACGCTCCCCGGCAACGGCGCCAGAAAAGTACTTGATAACCCCCAAGAGCAGGGGATCACTGTAGCACCTCTCAATGTCGAAGTAAGGTATCGATCGCAGGAGCAAGAAGGAAAAGTTATCTATCCCTACAACTAAAGTGTCACAAGTTTTAGTTGATTATGCACTAAACAAGTTTAAGGAACAAGATGGTTGATTTAATGGATGGAAGTTTAATGCAACAAAACAAGAATGTAAAAGTGTCCCAATCCTCTTCAATGCAAGAGGACAAGACAAAGGTTTTCTCTTATAGGAACAATGGACATGGGTTCATGGGTTCACTTAATCCTCTCTCTCTCTCATCTACGGTGATTATCATGTTATAGATAAAGTACACAATTGTCATGTTTTAATGGTAGCTTTTAATGACGGCTATATGTCCTAAAACACATAGTTGAAAGAAATACTCATTTGTGTGCTATGTCACCCCGCAAGGCTAGCATGGCTGCTGTCACTCCCACATCATACTCTTTCTTTTTCCCCCAGATAAAGGATGTTGGGCTGTATTCACATGTCACTCAATACATATGCCGTTGTCACATCGGCCATCCCGTACCTACATACATCATACTTCATAATGGACAATATTCTAAACACTAGTGCAATGATTCATATTCGTGTGCATGACCACATCTCTCTCATCTATCCACACTTGGTGGTGTCAATCACCTCATGACAAGGATAAACAAGGCATTATGCATAAATCAAACCATCACATGCATCATAGAATATCTCCAAAGTATGACAAATCATAAAAGCTCCAACACAACGGTAAATGCATAACAAATCATCTCATACCACAATATCCACCATAGGAATTACATAGATGACCGTAATCATGTTCAGCAGCTCATACGGTACTAATTAGTGAAGCTCAAAGAGAGGAGAGATACATAAGTTACCACCACAAACCCAAGTCCAGGGGGTGGACTACTCCCCCTTCATCATGGAGACGGTGGAGAAGTCGTTGGAGAAGATGGAGACCCCCGGCAGCGCCCCGCCAGTTTTCCCCCTCCAATCTGCAGCTCCAGGTCTCTGTTTCGTGGTTTCTGTGTTTCGGCGGCGCTCCCTTTCGCGAAAGCCCTGGGGGGTCTATATATAGTCGTTTTTAGGTCAAGACGAAGCTTCGGGAAGAAAGATCGACGGCAGCGGAGGCCCGAGGGCCAGGATGGGGGACCCCACGCGGTCAGGAATCTGGCCGCGTGGGCCCACCCCTTTTGGCCTTCTGGTCTCCGTTTCTTCGATTCCTTTGCGCCTACGTTTCGTTCCTTCCAAAAAAATGATCCCCGTAAAGTTTCAGGTCATTTGGACGTCGTTTGGGTCCCTGAAACATCAAAATATAGAAAAAGGGGTTTTCTGACAGCGCAGGGTTAATTCCAGAAAAATGGGGAGTTGTTAATTATCCCCAAAACTTAATATAAATCATGAATATAACCCTTATATGATGCAAATAACATGGAATAACATGTAATAAAATGTAAAGTTCATGTATGCATTTTACATGCATCAACATCCCCAAGCTTAACCCATGCTCGTCCCGAGTATGAAGGTGATAAAACTAACATGGACTTTGCATTTTAATACTATCAATGGATATCAAAGGTGATTACTATTGCTACATAGAGTCAAATGATTCATTCTTCAAAGGAATAACAATATGCAAGATAAATTATGAAGTGATATCAAATACTCAATGTAAAGATGTTCAATGATAAATTCACAAAGTGTAACATAGAAGAAAGTACTATGGACCAAATGTATGCATAATGAAAAGTAAAAACATCCTATGGTGGTCATAGAGTACTTCTTATGAAAACTGAATATAAAAGGTGGACACTTTGGATAGATAAATAAGTAGAGGTAAAGCATGAATAAGTTTCATCTAACTTCCAAACACTTCTACTTAAGTTAATGCTTGCAATGTGGTAGTCATTGGTGTGGAGCTCTCATTACCCCTATCATAGCATCTTGAATGATTAATGTTTAAAGTGAAAGCAAATATGAGTGGTGTGCTTGACAATGTATTGGTTGAATGTCTCATGTCCCTTGAATACAAGTACCTACACCATGTGTTACTCACTTTGGTCCACAAAGTAAATTCAAATAAAGGTCATTGCAAGTAATAATAGTATCATCAAGAACTGCACTGGGGTACCTCTTGTCCCATGACATGAACAAGCCCATGTCAAAACAACAAGACAAACAGACAATGAACAATCTCAGCACTCTTTTATTTACTATGGGTATAGCTTTTTATTATGAGGTGCATCACTGAATGAACATTATGGTTATGCTGTAAATTTCCACCATGAATGATGCATGGCTTAGATTAGCGGCCCAGGCATTTCTCTAACCATTTATACAAACTCTTTGAACTTACTAAGTATCCACATTCATTTCACCCATGATAGGCATCCATAAACAAAAGTACATGACATCAACTAAATATAAATAAGTGCAATGTTGAAAGCTTGCCATGTGACAGCACATATGGGCTAACTCCCAACCAAAACAATTGTCAAGCCCACAACTTCATAATTTTAATCACAATGGTTCATGCTTATTAAATGCAATAAAAGTAAATTGTGCATCAAGTTCGTGAGAGCTTTTAACCAATTTTTCCCATGACAATCAATAACATAAGCATTTAAATTCAAAATGTAGATAACACAATATAACATGATAAACATACTTGGAATAGCATAAAGCTAATAGGTAGATATGGTGGACTCACTGGAAAAACTTTGGTTGAAGGTGTTGGGAAACAAGCTTTTTACTTGTTGTAATTTTTGGGCTAGCAATAGGAGAAAGTTGACCATCTAAATGCATGCATAAGTGTCCATAGAACTAATCAATCCATGTTAAACCAAGTAAAGTTAAAATTCAACATCTAAACATGGTAAAAGATAGCTCTTGAAACACACTTGCAAATTAACATTCATTCAAAGCACATGAATTATGCAACTATATGTATCTTTTAAAATCAACTCAAACATCCCTATCCCAATATATTTAATAGCATCCAACATAATTCAACCCAAACTTCCAGTAGCTCTCTCATATATAAATGATAGTGGTGGTCTTAAGAAAATAAAAATCAAACCGAAATAACAAAAGCAAAAAAACAGACGCTCCAAGTTTATACGATAAAGTGCTTTGATCGAAAAACAGAAGTTAGACGTGTGCAAACCGAGAGTGTGTTGGTCCAGTGGGGTTGTCTTGACATCCCCAAGCTTATGGTCTTCACCATCCTTGGATAGCTCTTGGTGCAGCTCCTCTAATCCCTGTGAAAAAACTTCAAAACACCGTTTCTCCCATTTCTTTTCTGTGGGGTGATATTAGTAGTGATAAACAAATAGGTTCCTTGCTGCATAAAATCCTTAGGCAAAAATTCATATGAATGTCCAGAGAGTATATAATGTTGTATGCCTACTCATAAACTCAATTGAATCAAAAAGATTCAAGCAAAAAGCTCAAAGAATGCATAAAACAATATCAAGACAGAATCTGTCCAGAAAAACAGCAGCAGCAAAACGCATTTTTCTACCCTACTTAAACTCGTCAGAAAAATCTGCAAAAATCACATGTGCAGAGGATGAAAAGTTGAAGCTATGGTTCAAATTACAGCTCAATCGGAGTTACAGATAAAAAATGAAAAATCAAACCGTGCACAGACTTCGTAGGCAGAAAACTCTCCGAAAATGAATAGCAACTTTTCAAACCCAAAATAGGTAAAACTTGGTTCTTTATTAAAAATCCAGAAAAAAACTAACAAACTACTCTCTTGTTACAGCAAGAGGACTCAAAGAAAATTCAAACAAAAACAACCGGGTTGCCTCCCGTAAAGCGCTTTCTTTATAGCCATATAGCTAGGCTTCTTACTTGATGTTTATTGGACGAAGCTCATGAGGGAGCTTGAATGATGTGGTGTCCCTCTTCCTTGGAAGTGTTCCATGCACAATACCTGGGTCCCATGGTGTTCTTAATCCAATCAAAATAATAGCCAAGTTGAAACCTAGTAGAGACAAAAACAAAACACAAAAGTAATAACAACGAAGTCTAACTTTCTTTCTATGCATTGGCATTTTGTATATGAATGAATCACCATAAATAGAAGTTTCCCAATGCATATTAACAATATTTACTTGCAGCATATAATTATTAGTAACATAAAGAGGTTCTTATCACCTCCTCTTTCATAATAGTTGCAAGTAGTAGAAGTGTATTCAACCATATAACCAATAGAATCTTCCAACTTAGATAATTTAGGCACATAAAGAGGATCATTAAATTTATTATGGAATTCATTAGCATGCTTCCCTCTTTCAAAATAGTTATTAAGATCAATATTAAGTTTAATATCATGGTTGCAACAAAGATTTGGAGCTAAAGGTAATTGCAAACCACATAAGTATTTCTCAACATAATCGAATTTCTCCTCCATGGTGTAACTAGGAGAATTTAAGAACAAAGTAGGACTCTCATGAGTAAGAGTACCATCACAAACAGCAAGTATATCATTTTTATCCTCACATAATTTAGTAACAACTAAACATGGAGTTTATCAATAAGCATAGGATCATCATCTAAAGCATTATCATATAGCATATTTAAGCAATACTCCTCATTATCATCAATAAGTTCACTATTTGCATTAATAGAAAGTAAAGGAGCATTTTTAGTTTCACACTCATCATAACATGGATTCTCATAAATAACAAAAGATTTTTGAGTTTGAGTGTTACTATAATTTGTTGATGGTGAAGCTGGGAGATCCAACTCTTCCCCAAGCTTAGGTTGGAACACATCCATTTCAATCTCCTCTTCACATACTTCCTCTTCCAAGCTTATGTTTTCATCATCCTCTTGGGGTTGCACGGGCATCTCCAAGCTTAGGTTTTTATCCTCCTCTTCCTGCAAAATATTAGTACTTTCCGTGGCAGTAAGAATTCTTTCTTTAGGAGTAAAATATTGAAGAAAAACATTCCTCAAACTACTCCATTCAATAGTGACTTCTTCATCCAAAGACTTGAACCAAATACGATCATTACCAGATAAAGACAAATATAATAGCTTCCTTTTCACCTAATCATTAGAAATAGGAAGCCTAAATAAACCGCATATGTTTTCAATTATCTCCACGTGTTCACGTGCAGACTTAGTTCCATCTCCTGTAAATGATTTTTCATAATTCTTTTAACATGACCAGCAGGAATTTTAATTCCCACTTTAGGTACCTCAGACACAGTAGTTTCAACCACTTTAGGAGTATTAGCATAATCACTTTCATATAAAGCAAGATGCAGCGAAGCACGATTCATAAATGCCATAGTAATAGTATCAATAGTTTTTATGTATTTTATGTTTTTAATGAAAACTGAAAATAAAACTAATGAGAAACTCACAACCAAACAAGTTTAAAGGAACCTCCCCAAGCTTAGATGATTGCAAGATATGAAGCAAGATAAAATAAATCTAAACTCTAGTGCACACAAGAATCGAAACTTAACCGCTACGCTCCCCGGCAACGGCGCCAGAAAAGTACTTGATAACCCCCAAGAGCAGGGGATCACTGTAGCACCTCTCAATGTCGAAGTAAGGTATCGATCCGCAGGAGCAAGAAGGAAAAGTTATCTAATCCCTACAACTAAAGTTTCACAAGTTTTAGTTGATTATGCACTAAACAAGTTTAAGGAACAAGATGGTTGATTTAATGGATGGAAGTTTAATGCAACAAAAACAAGAATGTGAAAGTGTCCCAATCCTCTTCAATGCCAGAGGACAAGACAAAGGTTTTTTCTTATAGGAACAATGGACATGGGTTCATGGGTTCACTTAATCCTCTCTCTCTCTCATCTACGGTGATTATCATGTTATAGATAAAGTATACACAATTGTCATGTTTTAATGGTAGCTTTTAATGACGGCTATATGTCCTAAAACACATAATTGAAAGGAATAGTCATTTGTGTGCTATGTCACCCCCGCAAGGCTAGCATGGCTACTGTCACACCCACATCATACTCTTTCTTTTTTCCCCCAGATAAAGGATGTTGGGCTGTATTGCACATGTCACTCAATACATATGCCGTTGTCACATCGGCCATCCCGTACCTACATACATCATACTTCATAATGGACAATATTCTAAACACTAGTGCAATGATTCATATTTCGTGTGCATGACCACATCTCTCTCATCTATCCACACTTGGTGGTGTCAATCACCTCATGACAAGGATAAACAAGACATTATGCATAAATCAAACCATCACATGCATCATAGAATATCTCCAAAGTATGACAAATCATAAAAGCTCCAACACAACGGTAAATGCATAACAAATCATCTCATACCACTATATCCACCATAGGAATTACATAGATGACCGTTGTCGCAGCAGTGGAACATGGGGTTCCCCTAGTACTGCCAAAGTGGGTCCACCCCATGTGGGTCCAAGATGAAGATGGACAAGACCAAGACTCAAGTCAAGCTGGCGGGTTCACCGTCAAGACACGCAAAGCCTGCATCGACAAAGGGCTCTGGTCCTGGGGACCTTCCGGGTCCCCGAACCAAGCAAGAAGGCCAGGAGGGACCCGAGAGCCCGAGTTCCGGGCAGGAGGCCAGGCTCCCTCTCGGGTACTTCCCCACGTCCCTGTGGATAAGCACTCCACCTCACCGCGGAAGACTTGGGAAGCAAGGCGAAGGCAGCGCGGGCGGAAAGCACGTCCCGTGGTGGTGTCAGCTCCTGTCCACCCCAAGGCGGATGCTCCCACCTAACCCAAAGGAGACGCTAGGCTGAGGAGAGGCCACGTCTCCTCCTAAACTAGATGAGGTGGGTCCTTCGCCCCGAAGGTCCCTCACGCCCCTCACGTGACCCTGTGGCAAGCCCTTAGCTTATAAAAGGAGGACCAAGGCACGGAGAGGGGGAGGTCGGAAAGGAAGACCGGAGCAAGGACGAACACAAGGTAGAACCAGAGCAAGACTAGACTAGGGCTGCGAAGGTAGAGGGGAAGGTGATCTCCTCCAGGTCAGGATCTATCCTTCTTCTAGCTCCAGCCAAAACCCTTCCGGGTACCCCATCCGGGAGGTTCCATTGTAAGCCACACTATGAAGAACCCATCAATCCAGACATGCAGGAGTAGGGCTTTTAGCCTCCGGGCGGCCTAAACCTGGGAAGCTCCTTGTGTCCCTTTGGTTGCATGCTTTGATCGTGGAGAGGAGAGCTTGATCTAGACTCCGCCCAAGAAGACGATTCTCAGCCTCCTTCGCGCCCCGTGCCAAACCTAAAAGGGTGTATCCTATACTCCCGGTGTCCGTGCAACGAGACACGACATCTGGGCGCCAGGTAGGGGGCGCAAGCGCTGGTTTCATCGTCATCAAGTTCATCGGCAAGTTCTTCATCAAGCATGCCCCGAGGAAGAAGGGAGACCTGCGGCGTCCAAGCCGGTCTCTCCTTCACGCACTCAAGCTTCAGCTGAACGTCGTGCTGCTGGCGCACGGCGGAGCGTCTCTCTGTCCCCGCCTCCCATGGAGAGGGTGGCGCCGGACAAAGTGGACGGTCGCGACAAGGACAACGGCCCTGGCGGAGCGGCGGCTCCAAAGGGGCCACCATGCCTCCTCCTCGCTCATGGGAGAAGAGCGTCTGCAACGGCACCGGCAAGGAGCCCACCGCTGGAGGAGGGAACCATGACGTTCGCCCCAGCGGAGATCCACGAGCATCCAAGAGCAAGACCTCCGCGCACTCGCCTTCGGACGTGCAAGCTCGCCATGATGCTCTAGTCGCTGCCAAGGCCCTGATGCAGTTCCCTCCAAGCAGTGGCGATCCCAAGGTCTACCAAGAATGGAGGACTCGCGTCGAGAGGCTCCTCGACTTCGCCGATGGTGGTCCGTGGGTCGAACCCACTCAAGCTGCCACCGTCGACGATCCTGGAGCAGCACAAGACAAGACACGTGATCCGCGAGGCCAGCCTCATGGTGAACGTCAAGCCAAGACGGCGCCTCCTCGCACCGCGCCACCGATGGCTGATTGGCTAAACCACGGTCACGGCGAGGCCATCTCCATCGGTCGTCTACCTCACGCAACCCAGATCTTCGTGACGAGCTCAACAGCCGTAGAACGAGGATATGCGCACCCGCATCGAGCGTCGCCGAGAACGTCACCGCCGGGAAGATCGGGGCATCGACCTTGCCGAAGGTTGCCTCGCCCTCGCCCCCGAGTTCCGCCACTTCAACTGGCCCAAGAAATTCAAGATCGACGTTCTCCGCTACGACGGCACCACGAACCCCGGGACTTTCTGCAGATCTACTCTCTTGCTGTGATGGTTACCGGGGCCGACGAGGTCATGATGGCCAACTGGTTCCCATTGGCCCTGAAGGGAGACGCCCAGACTTGGCTTCTCAACCTTCCCAAGTGCTCCATCCGTTCCTGGCAGGCACTGAAGGAGAAGTTTCTGGGGGCTTTCCAAGGCGGGTACGAGCGCCCGGGGGCTCCCAGTGATCTCCACGACTTCAAGCAGCTGCCGGGTGAAACTCTCCGCAAGTTCATCCAGCGCTTCACCCAGAAGATGAACACCATCCCGTGCATCAAGGAGAGTTGGTGATCCAGTCCTTCCACGCCAACATCCGCAACCCCAAGATGCGCGAGAAGCTGAGCATCCATCGTCGAATCTGCTCGTAAGCTCTGGGAGCTTGCAGATCGGTGCGCTCGAGCTGAAGAAGGAGCCAAGTTCCCCGGGGAGGATGAACCCGAGGACAAGGTCGCTCCAGCAAGAACAATAAGAGGGACCCTGGACCCGACAAGCGGATCTTCGTCACCGAGCCTCTTCCGAAGAAGACCAAGCCCGCGCCAACTTCCGAGGAAGAAGGTGAAGGTGATCCCTGGTGCCACATCCATCCAGAAGGCAACCACTTGCTCAAGGACTGCCGCATGCTCAAGAACCTCGCCATCCGGGAGCAACGTCGAGCTGATGGGGTCAGTCAAGACGGTTGCTACAACTGCGGCACTGCCAGGCACATCGCTCGTGACTGTCCCACGGGTCGCCAAGGCGGAGGCGGCTGTGGATGGAACCGAGGCGGTGGCCGCGGGGGCCGTGGAGGAGGACGCGGCGGTCAAGGTGGTCGCGGGTACAACACTCCAGAGGTCGCCCACGGTGGCAACGGGGAAGCTCCGGCTCCCCAAGGAGGCAACGGCGGCAAGTATCAAGAAGTCACTGGAGTTGTCGGGTGCATCCACGGAGGGTCTTCTCTGCCTCCCTCCAACGGCGCCTGCAAGAGACTTGTCCGGGAGCTAAACGCGGTTGCTTCTGCTCCGTCCAAGCCCCTGGACTGGTCTAGTCAAGTCATCACCTTCGACCCAGAAGACCACCCTGAAACACTGCCGGGGTCGGGACCCTGCCGCTGATCGTGTCGCCCGTCATCCACAACTACAAGGTCACCAAGATGCTGGTCGACGGAGGCTCCAGCCTCAACTTGCTGACGGCGAAGGTCCTGGCTATCCTTCAAATTCCCCTGTCTCGCCTGCAAGACACCGGGGTGTTCCAAGGCGTGAACGGAAGTGTTACTCGACCCCTCGGGAAGATCACCCTTCCGGTCACCTTCGGCGACTCCAAGAACTTCCGCACCGAGGAAATCGTCTTCGACATCGCCGACACTCCGCTACCGTACAACGGCATACTTGGCAGACCTGCTCTGGCCAAGTTCATGGCCGTCTCCCACTTCGCCTACAACATGCTGAAGATTCCGGCGCCGTGGGGTGTGATCAAGGTCAAGGCCGACATCGACGATGCTATCTACTGCGTTCACCAGCTGAACCAGACGGTGGCAATCATGGCGGATGTCCCTCAAGGTGTACAGGAGGATGATGATGGGGCTCTCCCCGGGGCGAAGGGCACCCTGGGGGCTCCACATCTACTCCCCCCAAGAAGGCGCCATTCCATGGCGATCCGCAGCTGACCAAGAAGGTGGCGCTAACCAGCGACGGAGTTCGCTCCATCACCATCGGCGCCCGCCTCACCGACAAATAGGAAAGCGCGCTCGTCGCCTTCCTTCGGGAAAACTCTGACGTCTTCGCGTGGGAGGCGTCAGGTTTACCCGGCGTTCCAAGGGAGGTAATCGAGCACAAACTGGCGGTCAATCCGGGGGCTCGCCCCGTGAAGCAGGTTCTCCGGAACCAAAGCAAGGAAAAGCTGGAGTTCATCATCGCCGAGGTGGACAAGTTGATAGAAGCTGGTGTCATCCGGTCGGTTCCCCACCCAAGCTGGGTGGCCAACCCCGTGGTGGTACCGAAGCCCATGACCTTCAAGTGGAGACTCTGCATCGACTTCACAGACCTGAATAAGGCCTGTCCCAAGGACCCTTTCCCCCTGCCGCGGATCGACATGATCGTGGACTCCACGGCCGGGTGCGAGCTGC
This sequence comes from Poa pratensis, assembly GCA_947311845.1. Lineage (NCBI taxonomy): Eukaryota > Viridiplantae > Streptophyta > Magnoliopsida > Poales > Poaceae > Poa > Poa pratensis. Next base: position 6,517,707 of record CAMZMU010000118.1, read on the forward strand.
TGTGTTTCTTGGACACCTTCTCCGGGTACCACCAGATCATGATGTCGCTCGAGGACCAAGAGAAGATGGCCTTCATCACTCCCAAGGGCTGCTACTGCTACACTCGGATGCCTTTTGGCCTCCGGAACACCGGCGCTACCTTCCAGCGCGCAATGCAAGCATGTCTTGGGTGAACTTCAAGCTCAACCCCGACAAGTGCGTGTTCGGGGTCCCCTCCGGCAAGCTGTTGGGTTTCCTGGTCTCTCATCTAGGGATCGAGGCGAATCTAGACAAAATCAAGGCAATCGAGGGCATGGAGGCGCCCCGGCGGGTCAAGGATGAACAGCACCTCAACGGGTGCATCACTGCACTCGGGCGCTTCATCTCAAGGCTTGGAGAGCGGGCCTTACCGTTCTTCAGGCTGCTCAAGAAGTCAGGCCCCGTGGAGTGGACCTCCGAGGCCGAGGAAGCCCTGCAGTCCCTTAAGCGCTACCTCGCTCGCCACCAATCCTCGTGGCACCAGAAGAGAAGGAGCCCCTACTACTGTACATTGCTGCCACCAACCAGGTGATCAGCGCTGTGCTCGTGGTAGAGCGTGACGCTCCTCCGAAGAAGTCAAGCAAGATCAAGGGCAAGCGACCCGGGAACTCTCTTCCGGGCAACCGTGCAAGAAAAGGCTGCGGGTGACCAGGGGTCTCACGATCCTGGCGTCACTGCAACCTCACCAGGCGACGCGGAGCCCGTCGGGAATGGAGAATCTCCCTCCGACGAGACTTCGCCGGGGGCTACCTCGTCCCCACCCCAAGACATCGACGTGGAGGAAGCCGAGCCCTCTCAGGACTCGGCGACCCGCAAGGTGCAGCACCCGGTCTACTTCGTCAGCGCAGTGCTGCGCGACGCCCGGGAGCGGTACCCCATGATGCAGAAGCTGCTGCTGGCAATCCTCATTGCCTCCCGCAAGATGAGGCCGTACTTCCAAAGCCATCCCATCACGGTGGTGTCCAAGTACAACCTAAGAAGCCCCCTGGAGAACCCACTTGCCACTGGTCGCATATCATGGTGGGCCATGGAGCTTCAAGGTTTCGGTCTCAAGTTCGAGCACACGGACAACATCAAGAGTCAGGCGCTGGCGGACATCACGGCCGAGTGGACCGAGACGGCGTTCGACGACCCGGAAGAGGAAACCTGCCTCCCCGGGAAGGAAGATCCTAGCGCCTGGACCATGCACTTCGACGGCTCCTACACCAAGGGGAAAGGAGGTGCTGGGTTGTCCTAACCTCACCAACCGGGGACCGGCTGAAGTACGTCGTCCAGATGCACTACCAAGGGAACATCTCCAACAACACGGCGGAGTACGAGGGCCTGCTCGCAGGACTTCGTGCTGCCATCGGCCTCGGCATCAACAAGATCGTCGTCAAGGGTGACTCTCAGTTAGTCATCAAACAAGTGAACAAGGAGTACGCGTGCCCTCAGATGGCACCATACGTTGAAGAGGTCTGGAAGCTGCAGCGGCGCTTCGACAACTTCCGGGCTGTGTACGTCCCACGGGGAGAAAACACGGCCGCGGATGAGCTATCGCAGGTGGCGTCCAAGCAAGAACCAGTGCCTCCCGGGATCTACATCGAGGTCCTCAGGCGACCTTCGATCCCACCCGAGAGGCTCGCGACAAGATCTGCGCCGGGGGCTGGCGACCCTTCTACCTCGACAACACGGGTAGCCAGCCCAGAAGCTCAAGACCCGGCAGCCCCTCCGGCGGAGGAAGCTATGCTTTCTTTCCGTCGGATGGTGCTACCGGTGGAAGGAACCCACCCACCCTGGGCCCGGGACATCGTCAAGTACATCATGGAGCACGCCCTCCCGAGGACGATCACGACGCCGAGCGGGTGGCTCGTCAAGCCAAGCTCTACGTCATGATCGACGGCGAGCTCTACCGGCGACGGGACAACGGAGTCAAGCTCCGCTATCCCTCAAGAACAAGGCCAAGTACTGCTACGGGACATCCACGAGGGCACATGTTCAAGTCATGTGGCATCAAGATCACTGGCGGGTAAAGTTTTTCGTCACGGGTTCTACTGGCCAACAGTCCTCAGTGATGCGGAGCAGCTAGTCAAGACCTGTGAAGCCTGCCAGTACTATGCGAAGAACATACATCAGCCGGCGCAAGCTCTGCAGCCAATTCCAATCTCCTGGCCGTTCGCGGTCTGGGGGCTGGACATCGTGGGAAAGATACCGAAGTCTGTCGGGGGCCATGAATACCTTTTCGTGGCCATCGACAAGTTCACAAAGTGGGTGGAAGTGATGCCAGTACCAAGACAGACAGCTCAAGCAGCCATCAAGTTCATTGAAGGGATCGTGTACCGCTTCGGAGTACCCAACAGAATCATAACGGACAATGGCTCTCAGTTCACAAGCCGATCCTTCCTCAACTTCTGTGAAGAGCTGGGAATCAAGGTGTGTTTTGCCTCGGTGTCCTACCCAAGGTGCAATGGGCAAGTGGAGCGAGCCAATGCGGAGGTCCTAAAGGGTTTGAAGACCAAAGCCTTTGACAAGTTAGAAGACAAGGGCAAGAACTGGATTGAGCATCTACCAAGTGTCTTGTGGTCCCTCAGAACCACACCAAGCAGAGCCACTCAAGAAACACCATTCTTCCTTGTCTATGGAGCAGAAGCCGTCTTGCCAACAGAGCTCAGGCATGGATCCCCCCGGGTACTTGCCTATGATGAAGACGCACAAGCTGAGAGGAGGATTGATGACATCAACTTCCTGGAAGAGGTGCGGTGTCGAGCTTCTTTACGATCTGCTCGATACCAGCAAGGGCTCCGCCGCTATCATGATCGCCATATCCGTTCACGGGTACTGGAACCCGGAGACCTGGTTCTCCGCAAGAAGCAGAAGCTTGATAACATGAACAAGCTGTCGTCCAAGTGGGAAGGACCTTATCGGGTGACGCATACCCTGAGACCCGGAGCTGTTTATCTGGAGGACGAGAAAGGCAGGCCGGAGGGCAACGCCTGGAACATCGAGAATCTCCGGAAATTCTACCCCTGAATACGAACATGAATCGCAGATAGTTCGAGTCAACTAAGCACGCCCAAGGGGCTAGTGTTCTGTATAAGGGTGTAAGAATCGTCGCCAAGGAATAAAAGATAAGTTTTTCAATTCCGTGAGCCTCTCTTGTTGTCGTGAAGTGTGTTATCCGTAACAACCCCCAAGCAGGGGCTGACATGGTGCCGGTGGCTGACAGGTCGAGCGCGAGTAGCCTATCAGTAGGCGCTGCCACCTGATCGTGCCGTACTGCCGCGGTAAGAAGTGGAACGGGCAGTGCTGTGTTTTAAAAAACCTAAACACAGAAATGCACATTCAACTTTGCTTGCGGGTTGCTCGGATGAAACACTTTCACGACATGTAAGGGAGGGTCCATTCTTTTCCTACTGAAAGTGTGTTATGTGTAGCGCCTCTCCCGGGACAGGAATGGATGCTGAAGAGCGGCTCAGGAGCTGGGTACCCGGGAAGGACAGAGCAGATCAAGGGCACGGCAAAAACCAGCTAAGTCTTTGCATGTGCATCTTGCATTCTAGGCATAATATCTCGCTCGGAGTCAATATACCACCAACCTGCGCATGCTTGACAGTTGATGAGAACCTTTGCGGGGGTAATGCGTCCTCCCCGGCGAACGGTCAGATTTCCCTTCTGGCCTAGTACCCGTGGCTGTGGAGTGGACTCCCGGAAGGCATAGTGCTCTTAGGGGTGCTGCTACCTGTACAGGTGGTTAGAGTACTTGTCACCTAAGAGATCTCCTCAGAAAACTTGACGGCGCGTTAGTGCAAGGGGAGGTTTGGGAAATGACCCCGGGAGTTGAGCCCTAGGATTGCATTCATCTGAACTTACATTTTGAACTTACAATTCTGAATTACATTCAACCGAAGCTTTCCCTGGATACATATTTAGCCTATGCCACTAAGGCCAGCTCAGAGCTCCTGGTTGCGCAGATCTGTCTTCTGTTTTATTGCCTGCCGGGTGCACTGCTTTCTTCCGGGGACACCTGGATGAAAGGATAACACGCGTGCAGGATCTCTTTAGGCGCGTCGAAGAGCTCGCTCCCTTCCGCCGACCAGGGCGCTCCAGGGCCAAAGAGACAGAAGATTCCATCTGCCAGTTCGCCTACGGACTGACTCTCGGCCTACAAAAAGCAGTCCAGGTCAAGATCGAAGTCATCCAAGAAAAAGGCGGAAAAACAGAGAAGATCAGGCAGTGAACCTGTTCGATGGCCTCGAGCTCAGTCACAACCAAGGACAGCTCCGGAATACCGGTAGTCCTTTCCTTCAGGATGGACCACAGGTGCGCCTCCTCACTGCCCTAATCCTTGCCTCTTCTTGGGCAACAGGACCAGAGACAGCCGCCAGGCGAGCGACATTCTGGGCAGCAGAAGAACGGGACGCAACCTCACCATCAGTGGCTCGGGCCCCAACTTCACTAGGTGCCTCCGGCGCTCCTCGGAAGACGGACTCCGCCGTCGACACGTTGGACAAGGCCCTCTCTGCTTCGCCAGACATTGTTCTGCGGGGCGTGGAGAGGCAAGGGAAGAAGAGGAGCGGAACAAGGCGAGAAGTAATGGGAGCGCGTTTTGCAAAAAACTCATTCTCATTCACACGGACGCGACGCGAAGACAAGGAGGAAAACAAGATCTTCTTCATTTACAAGGACTACAAGGGGACGATCTTTTTTACAACAAAAAGGTTGGCTCCCATCGAGCAAGGAGCACCGCCGTACAATGGGAGACGCTACTTCCAGAAGTACGCCATCAAGGCCGCCGGGGAGGAGGTCGACGAGATCTCCATGGCACCCGTCCGAAGCTCCTCGTCTTCAGGAAGATGAGCTCCCCTCTACCTTGATGTCAGATGAGTTTTCCTGATCTTCATCCTCGTCGTAGGAGCTCGAACTGCCGCTGCTGCTCTCCATGCAGCACTCCACGCGTCCGCCATCGACACCGTAGATCTTCACGGAGAGCGTTGCGCTCCGTCGTACCGAAACACAAGCATTGCCCCCGGGACAGGCGGCGGGCACGGGAGAACGACTTCCACCCCGGACCCAGAAGCATGGCGCCTTCACTGGTGCGCTCCGCCATGGCCCAGAAGGGGCCATTGGGACAACCTTCCACTTGCAGCCAGAAGCCGGAGGGTCCGATGTCCTCCGTCTCTATCGCGAAGGAATCTGGCAGGAGGAACCGGCTGCGAGGCCCGCAGTTCAGATCCACGATGAACTCGAAAGGCGCGAAGCTGCTATGAACCATGCTCCTAGGAGGGGGAGCAGCGGTGCCGCGGCCTCCACGGCCGCCGCGACCGTGAATCCCACGACCTCGCGGAACAGCTCGACCGCGAGTGGAGGGGCCACTCTCCGTAGCAGCTGAAGAAGAACAAGGGCGCCCAACTCCTCTCCTCGCTCTCGCCATTGGCACTGGCAGCTTGTGGGGAGGCCTAGAGTTGGACTGAGGAAGAAGATGAACGAAAGAGCCAGGGGTGCGCCTCGCTTTTATAGCCATCGCGGCACCTCTATCAAGCGTCTCCTCGGTTCTTCCGTTATTGGGAATCGAGGAGATCCTCACAGTTATTCCCCCGAGCAGAGTAACTCCAAAACCTTCAAGGCCATCAATGAAGTAGAGAAAGGAAGACCAGGTGCCCGGGGACCCACTTTGACCTATCTTTAGGCCATGGCCCCGGCAGCAGGAGCAAGAGCCGTCGGGACCATGCCCGAGGGCTACTGTCGCAGCAGTGGAACATGGGGTTCCCCTAGTACTGCCAAAGTGGGCCCACCCATGTGGGCCCAAGATGAAGATGGACAAGACCAAGACTCAAATCAAGCTGGCGGGTTCACCGTCAAGACACGCAAGGCCTGCATCGTGAAAGGGCTCCTGTCCTGGGGACCTTCCGGGTCCCCGAACCAAGCAAGAAGGCCAGGAGGGACCCGAGAGCCCGAGTTCCGGGTAGGAGGCCAGGCTCCCTCTCGGGTACTTCCCCACGTCCCTGTGGATAAGCACTCCACCTCACCACGGAAGACTTGGGAAGCAAGGCGAAGGCAGCGCTGGCGGGAAGCACGTCCCGTGGTGGTGTCAGCTCCTGTCCACCCCAAGGCGGATGCTCCCACCTAACCCAAAGGAGACGCTAGGCTGAGGAGAGGCCACGTCTCGTCTTAAACTAGATGAGGAGGGTCCTTCGCCCCGAAGGTCCCTCACACCCCTCACGTGACCCTGTGGCAACCCCTTAGCCTATAAAAGGAGGACCAAGGCACGGGAGAGGGGGAGGTCGGAAAGGAAGGCCGAAGAAAGGACGAACACAAGGTAGAACCAGAGGAAGACTAGACTAGGTCTGCGAAGGTAGAGGGGAAGGTGATTTCCTCCGGGTCAGGATCTGTCCTTCTTCTACCTCCAGCCAAAACCCTTCCGGGTACCCCATCCGGGAGGTTCCATTGTAAGCCACACTATGAAGAATCCATTGTAAGACATGCAGGAGTAGGGCTTTTAGCCTCCGTGCGGCCTGAACCTGGGTAGCTCCTTGTGTCCCTTTGGTTGCATGCTTTGATCGTGGAGAGGAGAGCTTGATCTAGACTCCGCCCAAGAAGACGATTCTCGCCCTCCTTCGTGCCCCGTGCCGAACCTAAAAGGGGGTATCCTATACTCCCGGTGTCCGTGCAATGAGACACGACAACCGTAATCATGTTCAGTAGCTCATACGGTACTAATTTGTGAAGCTCAAAGAGAGGAGAGATACATAAGTTACCACCACAAACCCAAGTCCAGGGGGTGGACTACTCCCCCTTCATCATGGAGACGGTGGAGAAGTCGTTGGAGAAGATGGAGACCGCCCCGGCAGCGCCCCGCCGGAGTTTTCCCCCTCCAATCTGCAGCTCCAGGTCTCTGTTTCGTGGTTTCTGTGTTTTAGCGGCGCTCCCTTTCACGAAAGCCCTGGGGGGGTCTATATATAGACGTTTTTAGGTCAAGACGAAGCTTCGGGAAGAAAGATCGATGGCAGCGGAGGCCCGAGGGCCAGGATGGGGGACCCCACACGGCCAAGGAATCTGGCCACGTGGGCCCACCCCTTTTGGCCTTCTGGTCTCCGTTTCTTCGATTCCTTTGCGCCTACGTTTCGTTCCTTCCAAAAAAATGATCCCCGTAAAGTTTCAGGTCATTTGGACGTCGTTTGGGTTCCTGAAACATCAAAATATAGAAAAAGGGGTTTTCTGACAGTGCAGGGTTAATTCCAGAAAAATGGGGGAGTTGTTAATTATCCCCAAAACTTAATATAAATCATGAATATAAACCTTATATGATGCAAATAACATGGAATAACATGTAATAAAATGTAAAGTTCATGTATGCATTTTACAGGCATCAACGCTCCATTGAGCATATATCGAGTCAAGAAGAAGGACAAGGTTTTGGAATCTACATGGTTATGTAGCCATGTAGATCATCTCAATATCTATAGTGGTGGTGTTTGTGATCTCATCTCAATGTCTCAATGTCTAGACCGTCTCAATGTCATGTGACGTTTGGTTGAATATATAAAAAGTTATGTGATGTTTGGATTTATTTAGCCCTTGTTTTCCTTTATATTGTTCACACTAGGAGGTGTACTCTCATACTTACTATCCCAAATTAATTTTTTAGATCATTTAAAATTTAACACTGTCCAATTTTAAATTTGACCAATTACAAATTTATTCAAATTCGAATAAACCCTTTTGATGAAATTTGACCTAGTTTAAAATTTATAATTCTAAAATTGATAAATAAAATAGTTTTGGAAACACTAGGAGGTGTACTCTCGTACTTACTATCCCAAATTAATTTTGGGGCTCATTTAAAATTTAGCATTGTCCAATTTTAAATTTGACCAATTACAAATTTATTCAAATTCAAATAAACCCTTTTGATGAAATTTAACCTAGTTTAAAATTTATAATTCTAAAATTGATAAATAAAATGTTCCCATATTGTACACAGACATGCATTTTGGAAGCACGGACAATGTTGACGAAGAAAGTTTTCCTTTTCATTTCACCAAAAAAACATTTTCCATTTTCGGAGTGTGAAAAATGGGTTTTTTTTGCAAAGCACCAGACACAAATATGTTGCAAAACTTCAAAACTACATTTTTTGAAGATACTAGCCCATGTTATATGCACAAATAACCAAATTGTTGGTCCTGAAAAGGTTTCCATGCACCTCTTTTGAAAAACACAAGTTTCTGCCGATTCGGCTGGAAACAGGACAAATTTGAACTACAGGTGACTCGTAGTTTGCTCATGATTTTTGGCAAAAATAATTTTTGGGTACACAACTACCTATTTCATCAGAGATACACCAAGAGTTTCTCAATATTCAACCCCTACCTACGAACGGTCATGCCCGCCGTCTTGACTTTTGTTTGAAATCGGCATAGAAAATTCAAAAAAATTTAAAAAAATTCAAAATGATGTAAGACCTTCGCGTGGTGTCATTATACATGTCCTAGTATCCACAAAAAATACTAAACTTGGAATAAGACAGCTAGATTGTAAAGGTGTTCACAGAAATGAGCTATCTTCTACGAAGATTCTTGGCTTTCGGTCCAAATGACGGGTGTTATGGCCACATCTATGGCATAGTTTGTTGAAATGTGCCCATATTGTACACAGAAATGCATCTTGGAAGCACGGACAATGTTGACGAAGAAAGTTTTCCTTTTCATTGCACAGAAAAACCATTTTCCATTTTCCGAGTGTGAAAATGGAATTTTTTTGCAAAGCACCAACCACAAATCTTTACCTAATAATAAAGGGACTAAGACTTCTTGCGATTTCTTCGTCTGTTTTGGAATTGCCCTTATTTTTGACAGAAATTACATCCACTGCCACCGCCAAGTAAAACTAACGGTTCGAAAAGTATCGCCGCCTGTGATTCCTCCTCCAACCGAACGACTGCCGGAGAGCTGGAGCACGGTACGTCGGTGCCTATCATGGAGAGGAGCTTTAAGCGCCCGCGCAGCCGGCCGGCGGGACGGCCACGCCGAGCACGGCCATAGATGGCGCGTAAAACCCGGCAATCCCTTGGTCCGTTATGCCAAAGCTAATCTCTGAAAAAGATACAGCCTCCAGAATCAATCGATCACGCGAGTGTCCGATCCACACGCGCCACCGGCCGTTGTCCTCCGCGCATCCGGTTCCTCCGCCACCAGAAGGTGCCCCCGCATCACCAGTTTCCCCGCCGCCGGCTGTGCCCGCGGCGCCTGGCCCGGAGCGGGACGCTGCCTGCACGAGGCCGCCATGGCCGGCCCCTATCTGCAGGTCGGAAGAGACGGCAGCCATGTCCCCTGTCTGCAGGTCGGGCGAGACGAGGTGCCCGGACAGTGCGGCTGCCTCACTCATCCATCTCCCTCCCATCTGTCCGGCAGGCGCGCGAAAAGAGCACACAGATAGATACGAGTAGTTGGGCGTTGTACTCTTGTAGATGCAGGAGGTGGCAATGGCGTGCAATCTGGGCACCTCTACGGTAGGAACCTACACCTTGACGCCCGAGCAAACTGCCCGTGTACTACTATTTGCCACGCGATTTTCATCCATTAACTCTCCTTTGGTCCTGAAGATGTATACCGGTGCTCATACTTTTGTTCAAAGTAAGACGAATAGTGAGATTGAGGAGTGTACGTACTGTTTCAGAAAATGGGTGAAATAGGGTACTTCGCAACAACTGATACAGTTAATTACCCAATTGGTGCCTATTGCTCTAAACTGCATATGAAAATGACTGAATTTTTTACCAATGAAATTGTTAATTTGCACATACACTCTTCAGGTTGGATACAGCGGTGAGATCCACTTTTCATGCATCTCCGCAATAATAACCAATCAAACTGCCGGTCGATTTTCAGTACAAAAACAGTATCAATTTTGCATACAAATTCTAACTCTGTAGATTAAAGTTTCTTTTGTAGTGAACAACACACGAATGAATACACGATGAAAACGAACCCATGTAAGCTTGCTCAAATCAGGAGAGCGACATTGATCTCCTCTCTATTGTGTGGGTGAGTCAATTTCTCAGAGTTTACTTTTGTTGTTTTGTGATGAACCTGAAAGTGAACCATGGAAGATTGAATTTAGCTAGAGGTGACAAAAGGGGTGGGCATTTCTGTGTTAGTGAGTTGTTTAAGTGGCAGACGCTCTGCTGAGCTCTTTCTCACTGTCTTCGACATATGCATCTTTTCTCTTATGCACTATTGCACCAAGTTGCTGGATTTTACTAAACTGCCATGTAGGTAAACTGGTGTAGTATCTTGATCACGAATTGTAAGGCACAAAAAGAAAAAGAAAAATATGCCTCCAATTTTTTTCTATCCCGTTGCAACGCACGGGCACATTTGCTAGTATGTTGTAAAACTTCAAAACTACATTTTTGAATATACTAGCCCATGTTATATGCACAAATAACCAAATTGTTGGTCCTGAAAAGGTTTCCATGCACCTCTTTTGAAAAACACAAGTTTCTGCCGATTCGGCTGGAAACGGGTCAAATTTGAACTACAGGTGCCTCGTAGTTTGCTCATGATTTTTCGCAAAAATAATTTTTGGGTACACAACTACCTATTTCATCAGAGATACACCAAGAGTTTCTCAATATTCAACCCCTACCTACGAACGGTCATGCCAGCCGTCTTGACTTTTGTTTGAAATCGGCATAGAAAATTCAAAAAAATTTAAAAAAATTCAAAATGATGTAAGACCTTCGCGTGGTGTCATTATACATGTCCTAGTATCCACAAAAAATACTAAACTTGGAATAAGACAGCTAGATTGTAAAGGTGTTCACAGAAATGAGCTATCTTCTACGAAGATTCTTGGCTTTCGGTCCAAATGACGGGTGTTATGGCCACATCCATGGCATAGTTTGTTGAAATGTGCCCATATTGTACACAGAAATGCATCTTGGAAGCACGGACAATGTTGACGAAGAAAGTTTTCCTTTTCATTGCACAGAAAAACCATTTTCCATTTTCCGAGTGTGAAAATGGAATTTTTTTGCAAAGCACCAACCACAAATCTTTACCTAATAATAAAGAGACTAAGACTTCTTGCGATTTCTTCGTCTGTTTTGGAATTGCCCTTATTTTTGACAGAAATTACATCCACTGCCACCACCAAGTAAAACTAACGGTTCGAAAAGTATCGCCGCCTGTGATTCCTCCTCCAACCGAACGACTGCCGGAGAGCTGGAGCACGGTACGTCGGTGCCTATCATGGAGAGGAGCTTTAAGCGCCCGCGCAGCCGGCCGGCGGGACGGCCACGCCGAGCACGGCCATAGATGGCGCGTAAAACCCGGCAATCCCTTGGTCCCTTATGCCAAAGCTAATCTCTGAAAAAGATACAGCCTCCAGAATCAATCGATCACGCGAGTGTCCGATCCACACGCGCCACCGGCCGTTGTCCTCCGCGCATCCGGTTCCTCCGCCACCAGAAGGTGCCCCCGCATCACCAGTTTCCCCGCCGCCGGCTGTGCCCGCGGCGCCTGGCCCGGAGCGGGACGCTGCCTGCACGAGGCCGCCATGGCCGGCCCCTATCTGCAGGTCGGAAGAGACGGCAGCCATGTCCCCTGTCTGCAGGTCGGGCGAGACGAGGTGCCCGGACAGTGCGGCTGCCTCACTCATCCATCTCCCTCCCATCTGTCCGGCAGGCGCGCGAAAAGAGCACACAGATAGATACGAGTAGTTGGGCGTTGTACTCTTGTAGATGCAGGAGGTGGCAATGGCGTGCAATCTGGGCACCTCTACGGTAGGAACCTACACCTTGACGCCCGAGCAAACTGCCCGTGTACTACTATTTGCCACGCGATTTTCATCCATTAACTCTCCTTTGGTCCTGAAGATGTATACCGGTGCTCATACTTTTGTTCAAAGTAAGACGAATAGTGAGATTGAGGAGTGTACGTACTGTTTCAGAAAATGGGTGAAATAGGGTACTTCGCAACAACTGATACAGTTAATTACCCAATTGGTGCCTATTGCTCTAAACTGCATATGAAAATGACTGAATTTTTTACCAATGAAATTGTTAATTTGCACATACACTCTTCAGGTTGGATACAGCGGTGAGATCCACTTTTCATGCATCTCCGCAATAATAACCAATCAAACTGCCGGTCGATTTTCAGTACAAAAACAGTATCAATTTTGCATACAAATTCTAACTCTGTAGATTAAAGTTTCTTTTGTAGTGAACAACACACGAATGAATACACGATGAAAACGAACCCATGTAAGCTTGCTCAAATCAGGAGAGCGACATTGATCTCCTCTCTATTGTGTGGGTGAGTCAATTTCTCAGAGTTTACTTTTGTTGTTTTGTGATGAACCTGAAAGTGAACCATGGAAGATTGAATTTAGCTAGAGGTGACAAAAGGGGTGGGCATTTCTGTGTTAGTGAGTTGTTTAAGTGGCAGACGCTCTGCTGAGCTCTTTCTCACTGTCTTCGACATATGCATCTTTTCTCTTATGCACTATTGCACCAAGTTGCTGGATTTTACTAAACTGCCATGTAGGTAAACTGGTGTAGTATCTTGATCACGAATTGTAAGGCACAAAAAGAAAAAGAAAAATATGCCTCCAATTTTTTTCTATCCCGTTGCAACGCACGGGCACATTTGCTAGTATGTTGTAAAACTTCAAAACTACATTTTTGAATATACTAGCCCATGTTATATGCACAAATAACCAAATTGTTGGTCCTGAAAAGGTTTCCATGCACCTCTTTTGAAAAACACAAGTTTCTGCCGATTCGGCTGGAAACGGGTCAAATTTGAACTACAGGTGCCTCGTAGTTTGCTCATGATTTTTCGCAAAAATAATTTTTGGGTACACAACTACCTATTTCATCAGAGATACACCAAGAGTTTCTCAATATTCAACCCCTACCTACGAACGGTCATGCCAGCCGTCTTGACTTTTGTTTGAAATCGGCATAGAAAATTCAAAAAAATTTAAAAAAATTCAAAATGATGTAAGACCTTCGCGTGGTGTCATTATACATGTCCTAGTATCCACAAAAAATACTAAACTTGGAATAAGACAGCTAGATTGTAAAGGTGTTCACAGAAATGAGCTATCTTCTACGAAGATTCTTGGCTTTCGGTCCAAATGACGGGTGTTATGGCCACATCCATGGCATAGTTTGTTGAAATGTGCCCATATTGTACACAGAAATGCATCTTGGAAGCACGGACAATGTTGACGAAGAAAGTTTTCCTTTTCATTGCACAGAAAAACCATTTTCCATTTTCCGAGTGTGAAAATGGAATTTTTTTGCAAAGCACCAACCACAAATCTTTACCTAATAATAAAGAGACTAAGACTTCTTGCGATTTCTTCGTCTGTTTTGGAATTGCCCTTATTTTTGACAGAAATTACATCCACTGCCACCACCAAGTAAAACTAACGGTTCGAAAAGTATCGCCGCCTGTGATTCCTCCTCCAACCGAACGACTGCCGGAGAGCTGGAGCACGGTACGTCGGTGCCTATCATGGAGAGGAGCTTTAAGCGCCCGCGCAGCCGGCCGGCTGGACGGCCACGCCGAGCACGGCCATAGATGGCGCGTAAAACCCGGCAATCCCTTGGTCCGTTATGCCAAAGCTAATCTCTGAAAAAGATACAGCCTCCAGAATCAATCGATCACGCGAGTGTCCGATCCACACGCGCCACCGGCCGTTGTCCTCCGCGCATCCGGTTCCTCCGCCACCAGAAGGTGCCCCCGCATCACCAGTTTCCCCGCCGCCGGCTGTGCCCGCGGCGCCTGGCCCGGAGCGGGACGCTGCCTGCACGAGGCCGCCATGGCCGGCCCCTATCTGCAGGTCGGAAGAGACGGCAGCCATGTCCCCTGTCTGCAGGTCGGGCGAGACGAGGTGCCCGGACAGTGCGGCTGCCTCACTCATCCATCTCCCTCCCATCTGTCCGGCAGGCGCGCGAAAAGAGCACACAGATAGATACGAGTAGTTGGGCGTTGTACTCTTGTAGATGCAGGAGGTGGCAATGGCGTGCAATCTGGGCACCTCTACGGTAGGAACCTACACCTTGACGCCCGAGCAAACTGCCCGTGTACTACTATTTGCCACGCGATTTTCATCCATTAACTCTCCTTTGGTCCTGAAGATGTATACCGGTGCTCATACTTTTGTTCAAAGTAAGACGAATAGTGAGATTGAGGAGTGTACGTACTGTTTCAGAAAATGGGTGAAATAGGGTACTTCGCAACAACTGATACAGTTAATTACCCAATTGGTGCCTATTGCTCTAAACTGCATATGAAAATGACTGAATTTTTTACCAATGAAATTGTTAATTTGCACATACACTCTTCAGGTTGGATACAGCGGTGAGATCCACTTTTCATGCATCTCCGCAATAATAACCAATCAAACTGCCGGTCGATTTTCAGTACAAAAACAGTATCAATTTTGCATACAAATTCTAACTCTGTAGATTAAAGTTTCTTTTGTAGTGAACAACACACGAATGAATACACGATGAAAACGAACCCATGTAAGCTTGCTCAAATCAGGAGAGCGACATTGATCTCCTCTCTATTGTGTGGGTGAGTCAATTTCTCAGAGTTTACTTTTGTTGTTTTGTGATGAACCTGAAAGTGAACCATGGAAGATTGAATTTAGCTAGAGGTGACAAAAGGGGTGGGCATTTCTGTGTTAGTGAGTTGTTTAAGTGGCAGACGCTCTGCTGAGCTCTTTCTCACTGTCTTCGACATATGCATCTTTTCTCTTATGCACTATTGCACCAAGTTGCTGGATTTTACTAAACTGCCATGTAGGTAAACTGGTGTAGTATCTTGATCACGAATTGTAAGGCACAAAAAGAAAAAGAAAAATATGCCTCCAATTTTTTTCTATCCCGTTGCAACGCACGGGCACATTTGCTAGTATGTTGTAAAACTTCAGAACTACATTTTTGAATATACTAGCCCATGTTATATGCACAAATAACCAAATTGTTGTCCCTGAAAAGGTTTCCATGAACCTCTTTTGAAAAACACAAGTTTCTGCCGATTCGGTTGGAAACGGGTCAAATTTGAACTACAGGTGCCTCGTAGTTTGCTCATGATTTTTCGCAAAAATAATTTTTGGGTACACAACTACCTATTTCATCAGAGATACCCCAAGAGTTTCTCAATATTCAACCCCTAGCTACGAATGGTCATGTCCGCCGTCTTGACTTTTGTTTGAAATGGGCATAGAAAATTCGAAAACATTCAAAAAAAATTCAAAATGATGTAAGACCTTCGCGTGGTGTCATTATACATGTCCTAGTATCCACAAAAAATACTAAACTTGGAATATGACAGCTAGATTGTAAACGTGTTCACAGAAATGAGCAATATTCTATGAAGATTCTTCGCTTTCGGTCCAAATGACGGGTGTTATGGCCACATCCATGGCATAGTTTGTTGAAATGTGCCCATATTGTACACATACATGCATCTTGGAAGCACGGACAATGTTGACGAAGAAAGTTTTCCTTTTCATTGCACAGAAAAACCATTTTCCATTTTCCGAGTGTGAAAGTGGAATTTTTCTGCAAAGCACCAACCACAAATATGTTGCAAAACTTGAGAACTACATTTTTTGAAGATACTAGCCCATGTTATATGCACAAATAACCAAATTATTGGCCCTGAAAAGTTTTCCATGCACCTCTTTTGAAAAACACAAGTTTCTGCCGATTCGGTTGGAAACGGGTCAAATTTGAACTACAGGTGCCTCGTAGTTTGCTCATGATTTTTGTAAAAAATCATTTTTGGGTACACAACTACCTATTTCATCAGAGATACACCAAGAGTTTCTCAATATTCAACCCCTAGCTACGAACGGTCATGCCCGCCGTCTTGACTTTTGTTTGAAATCGGCATAGAAAATTCGAAAAAATTCAAAAAAATTCAAAATGATGTAAGACCTTCGCGTGGTGTCATTATACATGTCCTAGTATCCACAAAAAAAATACTAAACTTGGAATATGACAGCTAGATTGTAAAGGTGTTCATAGAAATGAGGTATATTCTACGAAGATTCTTGGCTTTCGGTCCAAATGACGGGTGTTATGGCCACATCCATGGCATAGTTTGTTGAAATGTGCCCATATTGTACACATACATGCATCTTGGAAGCACGGACAATGTTGACGAAGAAAGTTTTCCTTTTCATTGTACAGAAAAACCATTTTCCATTTTTCGAGTGTGAAAATGGAATTTTTTTGCAAAGCACCAACCACAAATATGTTGCAAAACTTGAGAACTACATTTTTTGAAGATACTAGCCCATGTTATATGCACAAATAACCAAATTGTTGGCCCTCAAAAGTTTTCCATGCACGTCTTTGAAAAACACAAGTTTCTGCCGATTCGGCTGGAAACGGGTCAAATTTAAGCTACAGGTGACTCGTAGTTTGCTCATAATTTTTGGCAAAAGTCATTTTTGGGTACACAACTACCTATTTCATCAGAGATACACCAAGAGTTTCTCAATATTCAACCCCTAGCTACGAACGGTCATGCCCGCTGTCTTGACTTTTGTTTGAAATCGGCATAGAAAATTCAAAAAATTCAAAATGATGTAAGACCTTCCCGTGGTATCATTATACATGTCCTAGTATCCACAAAAAAATTCTAAACTTGGAATATGACAGCTAGATTAAAAAATATGCAAAAAAATATTTGTTAATGCATTTTGAATTGAAAATTAAAAAATGGTTAATAGTTTGAATAGTTAGAATAATTATTTTAGAAAACAGATAATTGATTTGGGTTAGTTATTCAAATTCAAACACTTTTCTTGTTGAATTTTTTTTCAAATTCAAAAGTATGCAGAAGTTATTCAAATTCATATTCAAAAACTTTTCAAATTATATTTCAAACTATTCAAAAAAATTGGGCCTTTAGTGCCAAAAACACTCTCTAGTCCCGGTTCGTGCCACGAACCGTGACAAGAGGTGCATTTGCGCGCAGTTGGCCTGCCACCGTCCAAAACACCTCTAGTCCCGGTTCGTGGCATGACCTCTAGTCGCGGGTCGTGCCACGAACCGGAACTAGAGGGGGGGGGTATAAATACCTACCTTCTTCCCCAGGTTGAGGCACGACCCGGGAGAAGAACAGACCGACGCCGCCAGGCTGCCGCACATGCGCCCTCGCACTCGCCCACGCCGTCTCCGCCGCCGCACGCCGCCACGCCTCGCCCTCGCCTGCGCCTCCTCTCCTCTCCGCCGCCGCCGAGCCCGCGCCCGCGCCTCCTCCTCCTCTCGGTGACATCCCCGGCATCATCTAGGTTTAGTGTTTAATTTAGTGTTCAATTTAGGTTTAATTTAGTTTTAGTTTAGTTTTAATTAGTTGAAATTAGTTGTATGTAGGTTTGGTTATTTAGTTTGTTAGCAATTTTACTATTAGTTTGAATAGTTTAGTATTAGGTTTTTATTTAGATTTTATTTAGGTTTTGTAGTAGGTTTAGAAATAGAAAATAGAAAAAAGAAAATAGAAAATTTTAGACTTAGTTGAAATAGAAATTTAGTTTTAGAAATTTTAGGTTTTAGAAATTTAGTTTAAGTGTAATTAGTTCTTAGGTTTAGAAAATTTAGTTTTAGAAATAGAAGTTTTAGACTTAGTTTAAATTTTAGATGAAATTTTAGACTTCGTTGAAATTTTAGGCTTAGTTAAAATTTTAGATGAAATTTTAGACTTAGTTCAATCCGGATGAAATTTTGCTAAGTGTAGAAATAGAAATTTTGCTAAGTGTAGAAATAGAAATAGAAATTTTCCTAAGTGTAGAAATAGAAATTTTGCTAAGTCCAAATAGAAATTTTGCTAAGTCTTATCTTTCTTTCTTTTGTAATATAGTTAAGCAATGGACGATCACTTCAACAGCAGCAGAATCAGTGAAGAGGACATATTCGAACTTGTACGGAGACCCGAAGAAGACGGCTCAGAGTTTTTGAACGAGCAGGGTCCGGGAATGGAGCAAGAACGAAGAGACGATCAGCAAACGAGCACCGAGTGCGATGAAGACTCGCAATTTGGTGGACATCCGCACTCTGGCGAGGTATATGAAGCCTCTGTTGATCAGATGCAATAAGTGATTTCTATATATATATGTATTAATGAATGTTTCTTATTTTAGACCTCCGCATCGACCCAATCTTCTAGAAGTAAACGAGGGCATGCCAAAGGGCTAGCGGAAGATGCGCATCTCCCAATTGAGCTCATCGATCCAGAGGGCAAACCGTTGCTTCCCAGGAAGAACGCAACTAAGTTTGTGCATCAATGCGGAGTTGTTGTGAGGGACAACATCCCGCTAAGCATACCCTTATGGTATACGCCAGCAAAACCGGAGGGAGTTACTTATGTCTCAGAGACAGCGAAAGATGACCTTTGGAACAAGCTCATTGCACATTTCACCCTACCGGTCTTGGATACTATCAAAAAGACAGACAAGATGACGAACAAAGTTAAGCAGTTCGCTCTGAAGAAGATGGCTGAACAATTCAATAACTACAAGAACAAATTGTACCGTCAATATGCCAAAGATAATAAAGTTCCAGAATTCACTGACACACTAGAGAGGCAGCGGGCTCACTGGCCCGCATTTATGGAGTACAAGGAGTCAGAAGAAGCTAAGGAAAGGTCGAGAAAGAATAAGGAAAATGCAGCGAAAAAGAAATATCATCATAAGCTGGGTCCAGGTGGCTACAAAACTGTGGAGCCTAAGTGGGATCAAGCTGAGGCCGCCATGCTTGAGAAAGGGATCATTTCAAAAACACGGCATTGGCCCCGTAGGGCAAGAAATTGGACACTTGGTCATGGGGCGAAGTATGACATGGAAACAGGGGAGCTAGAAGTTGATGAAAAGAAACCAATTGCTGTAGAAAAGAAAAAAATTGTTGACGCAATCGACGACGCCCAAAAGGGAAGTTTATTCCCGACGAAGAGAACGACGAGCTGACAGTGGCCCTCGGGAATAAGGAAAAAACAGGACAAACACGAGGCCTTGGAGCGGATACGACGTGGAAGGTTGGGTTTCCCGCGGATGTTGAATCTTATAGAAGCCGAGAGAGGGCAAAGAAGAGGAAGGAGCAGGAGGAGGAAGAGCGGTTGAACAAGCTAGAAAGGGAGCAAGAAGGAATCCTTGCTATCGTAAGGGAACAGCAGAAGCAAATAAACGAATTTCGCTCGCAAGGGTCAACTCTACAACTGCAGCAAGATAGTCAAGGCGGCGACCCATCTCAGCAGAGAAGCAGCGTGGCTTCCACGGGGGTCGGTGCTGATGAGGCACCGATGGATCGCTACCCCGTGGATGATATCAGGGAGAGGACAAGTTGTGAGCTACATGTGGGAGTGAGGAACTTATTCTTGAAGGCGGCGGACGGCTATGCTTTAACTTGCGAATCTACAACACGTGGCATTGCAACCCGATTCCAGATGGCTATGGTCGAGTCGGCGTGGATCAGATTGTATCGGGATATGATACACTAGAGCTTAACATCCATGGAGCTGAAGATGAGAGGACATTGGGAGAGGTCGGGGGTGGTATCATTCTATGGCACAAGAAATACATCGTGTAGTGCCAGCGGGAAAAGAGACGTTGCCCAGCTCGGAGAACAGGCAAAACAGTCGATCTCCCCGCTCAAGGTGTTACCCACTGATCAAGCTATTATGAGCTTAGCGGCGGAATTTGCTGCAGAAGCTGGTATTACTCTTTCTCAAGCTATAGATGGCGGCACAGATATCCCCACCAACTTGGATGCACCAGTATGGAAATGGGAATACGGAAAGGCTCTGGTTCCACCTAATCAGATTGAGCTTCTACCAACAAAAATGCGAAATTTGCATGAGTGATACTTGAGAGCCACAAAGAAGGGGCAAACAGTCATCGCTGTGAAAGTTACAAAAGATCATTTCGCAGGTGAAGACGAGGCACAGATTTATCTTGAAGAACTCTTTATGTTATACAAGATTGACGCCCTCGACCTCAGTCTCGTCAGTACCTATTGTCTGTAAGTGATTCAATCCATTTATTTCTAAAGTCTCTAGCTCAGCTCGTTCATTACCTGCAATTAATTATGCTCACTACGCTATTATGCGGAATGAAGAGTGATGAATGTGACCGAAAAGCGATCTTTGACATTGGGTTCATTGACCCAATACAAATCAATGCTGAGTTGCTACAGAAGTACACCACAGAAACGGAGAAGAACTTGCTAAGGTTCATAAGAAACCAACATTATAAAAGAAGATATTGTTGCCTTACAACTTCCTGTAAAAGTGTTACGTCTTATACAAGTTAATTTTATGTTAGTAATGTTAAGTGTAACTGATGAGTTCTGACGTATATAAACGTGCGCAGATTCCATTACATTCTGCTAATCATTGAAGTTGACTCCGAAAGAGTTGAAATCCACGACTCATTGGCGAAACCCCAAGAGATGTACCATTTCATTATATTCTCGTAAAGCGCGAGAGGCAGCCACGGGGACCAATTTATGTGGATACTTCGTTTGCGAGTGGATTCGCCACGAGGTCAGTGAGCGGAATCCAGCGCATTGGACCCAAGTACGTGAACAAATGCATTTTATTTTTATACCATCAATTAATTGTTTTGAGTGTCATTGTTATGATGATTCATATTCATATTGATCTCCTTCTTTCATAGTTGGATAAATTGCGGATGAATCTGCAACCAAAGGACCGCTTTGGAGCAATTGCGGTGGAACTTGCAGGATTTTTGTTGGAACAAGTAATAAATCCAAAGGGAAGATACAATGTGGCACGTGACTTGCTCTAGTCCCGGTTGTGATCTCTCTGTAATCAAATAGACAGGATCTCTACGATCCCGGTTGTGATCATCTCCATGTAACTGAATAGACGGGCTCTAGTCCCGGTTCTCATAAAGAATAAATTATATTTTTATTACATACATATTTCTTTTATCATTTTGATATTCTATATGTATTTTTCTGATTTGTAGTTAATTAACCATGTATTCTGCAAGCATTCATAGTTTTTAAAAACAATTAAATAAGGTGGAAAAAAAAGGCAGAGCCAGAGGCTGCCACGTGGGGACAGATCTAGTCCCGGGTGGTAATACCACCCAAGACTAGAGGTCATCGACCAGGCTCTCTACCCAGAGCCCACGTGGCAGCCTCTGGTCCCGGGTGGTAACAAACCGGGACTAGAAGGGGGGTCCTCTAGTCCCGCCTCCGTAGTCCCGGGTGTCAATCCGGGACTAGAGGTCCTCACCACCCGGGACTAATGTGCTGTTTTCCACTAGTGAGGTCATTTCAGGCGTCCAGACGAGAACACGGCGTCTGGTATGAGAAGTTATGCTCGTACCAGAGGTCATACCACTCCAACATAGAGAGGCCCAAGTTTCCAGAGAAGAAGACGGTGTCCGATACGAGCGGCGACGCTCGTACCAGTGGACGTATCAATGAGAGGAGCTGACGCCAACTTATCCAGGAGAATTGACGGAGTCCGTTACGAGTGTGAGCGCTCATACCTGGGCTCGTACCAGAAGTCAACCGAAGCAGCCGAAGGAAACAGAGAAAAAGACTATGTTCAGTGCGAGTGAGCGGTCATACTAGGCCAATGCAGACGCAATTTGCTTCCAGAGAAGAAGCACTAGTAGAAAAAACACTTCTCGTCCTAGGCTTTAGTCCCCATTAGCTATTGGCCAGGGACTAGAGGGGGCAGCGTCAACCGCTCGCCTGGCCGCGAACCCTTTTAGTCCCGGTCGTAATACGGACCGGGACAAAAAGTGTTCTGGCAACCGCTCGCCTGGCCGCGAACCCTTTTAGTCCCGGGTTGTAATACGGCCCGGGACAAAAGGTGTTCTGTCAACCGTTCGCCTGGCCGCGAACCCTTTTAGTCCCGGGTCGTAATACGGCCCGGGACAAAAAGGCCCGGGACAAAAGGTGTTCTGTCAACCGTTTGCCTCCCGCGCGCTTTGGAAGTTGTTCTAATCGGGAGGGATCAAAAACAGAGAGGCATTTGCTACAGTACGGGCTCTCTTCTTCCTCTTGCTCTCCTCTCTTCTTCCCCAATCCTCCACCATGAATCCAATTGGTATTCAGTTTACTGATGTGCCAACACCATGCAAGACCCTTCTCGATGTCGCCTACACGAACGACTGCGCTAGGGTCCCGGGTCTTCTTGCCGATTTGAAGCAATGGCATGACGAGGATGAACACAAGTTCCTTGGCCTTGATCTCGAGTACACGGCCGATGGATGAGATGTTGCCGTCATCCAACTTGCTCACAAGAAGCATGTCATGGTCTTCCAATGGTCAAGGTAACACGAACTTCTTGTAGGATAGGAAAATTGCATAGGATAGCAACGTGTAGCCATTTGAATCCTATTGGAAAGAGAACTTCTTTTGATTCATAGGATAGCAAAACTTCATAGGATAGTAACGTGTGGCCATTTGAATCCTATTGGAAAGAGAGCTTCTTTTGATTCATATAGGATAGCAAAATTTTATAGGATAGCAACGTACGTGTGGCCATTTGAATCCATTTGTTCATATAGGAGAGCGCTTCTTTTGATTCACATAGGATAGCAAAATGTTGCAGCGGTATTTAACATTTGTTCCATTTGTTTCATTTGTTGTTGCATTGAAAGAGTATACTTGTGTGCAGCGGTATTTAACATTTGTTCCATTTTTGTTGTTGCAGTAGTGTCAAGCACTGTCCAGAACTCATGGATTTCCTTGTCAACAGCGGCATACATTTTGCTAGCGTTGATATAACGAATGACAAGATCAAGATGATGAGCACCTGGGGTATTGAGATACCAGCTGACTGCCACATTGATCTCCAGGACTTGATCCAGTTTCGGTATCCCGAGAAGACTGGGATGGCTTATATGGCAGCCGTCTTGATCGACCAGGAGTACGCTGGTATGAAGAAAAAATTCCCCAAGAAGCAGCACAGGTTCTGGGAGAAGAACCCACTTGACAGGATCAACCTTGATTATGCAGCAATAGATGCATACGTTTCATTCGAGTTGTACCGCAAGTATTCTTCGGAGGACGAGTAGATGGGTGTCTGTGTCTCTAGTATTATGTACTGCTTGGGGGTCTCTCCGGACGCGATGTTTGCATGATTCTGTTATATATTGCCTTGAGGAGACTTTATGTAGTACTATTATGTAATGGATATCCGAACTATTATTTCTATTAATTATGTCCGTGTTTAAGTATGATGTGAGCAAGCTTTATGAACCAATTGTGATGTATGTGCATAAACAAGTGAATTTTAATTTCTGCCGGAAATGAATTTGAATTTATTAAAATATGGAAACACCTCCAAAATTGATGAAAATTTATGGAGCAGTCTTATTTATCAAAGAGAGGCCATGGTAAAATTTGCAGCCCAAAAGGAACAAGTTTGTAGAACAAACTTGTTTGAGTTTGATTTTCTGCTGTATCTTAAAAATAATTAATTGAGGCCTTTAATCAATTCCAAATCTTATGCAATTTTGTGTTAAAACCTTATTTGTAAAGGTGAAGCCCTGGTAAAAATTTCAGGTCATTTGGATAAAGTTTGTAGAACAAACTTGTTTGATTTTCTTTATGGCATTTATGCCCTTTGCAATAATTTAATGGTTTAACAAATTATTAGCATTTGCAAAAATGATATTTTGGGGTCTTGTAGCTATATTGCCAAGTTTAACCACTCCCCAAGAATTTTGGTTGACATAACCTTCACAAAACATTTGGAAATGAGTTATAGCCATTATTGGCTTTTCTCCTTATTATATTTGTGGCATTTGTTTTCTTCTTCCAAACTTTACTAAAATAACTATGGAGGTTCGCAACATCATGGTGAAGCAACCCATAACCTTTGTTTTTGAAAATAGGAGGTTTTGAAGATCCTTTTCATTCAAGCATTTTATTGAATTTGGAATTTAGGAAGGGTGTGCCTCCTCTTAATTGGTTTTCAACCTTTGCTTTATTTAATTTTAGCAATTTAATATGGATGCTCATGATGCATGAATTTTAAGGGTGAACCACTAGTTATGAATTAAGTAATAGTCCAATATATACATGATGGAAAATATGATATGGAAGTCATATTTGAACTTCTCTCATTTTTCTAATCAATTTAGACATATTATTTATCAATTTTTGATTTACGGATTTGTAGATACGAATTATTCAATATTAAATAGAAAAGGCAAAAAAGAATTAGTATTTAAATTCAAGATTATTTGAATTCAAGATCATTATTACTTATTTATTTTTGTTTAACTAAATAATTGTTTGTATTCACAAAGTAAAGACGTGCGACATCATAGTTCCAGGGTTAACATGATTGACAGCATACTATTGTCAGTAAAACAATATTTGTTTCTTGGAAGCTGAGAGGGAAGGAACTCAGAAGTTAAGCGTGCTGAGAGTGGAGTAGTCTAAGAATGGGTGACCGACCGGGAAGTGTCACTAGTGAATGAAAGGAGAATGATTAGAGTTAGAAATAATAGAGACTAAATGAGAATGATTAAAGTTAGAAATAATAGAGACTAGATGAAATCCAAAATCCAAAAAAAAATCAAAAAACAAAATCACAAAAGCTTTAGTCCTGGGTCGTATTACAACCCGGGACTAAAGGTCCTCCAGCCTCCGCGCGTGCTGCCGCTGCCACGTGGTGGCCTCTGGTCCCGGGCCGTATACAACTCGGCACTAAAGGTCCTCCAGCCTCCGCGCGTGCTGCCGCTGCCACGTGGTGGCCTCTGGTCCCGGGCCGTATCAAGCCGGGACTGGAGGTAGGGGCTTTAGTCCCGGTTTCGCAGTCCCGGATGCGAATCCGAGACTAAAGCCCACTACGGCCCGGGACTATAAGCCCTTTTTCTACTAGTGAAGACGGCGTCTCGCAGCGCTCATACCAGCTCTCATACTGCATGAAACTTCGGCCATAAGTCACCCGAAAGGAGGTAACCCTAATCCAAAACTTCAATCTTATCTCTCCTTCTCCTCCAAATCTCAAAGGAACTTCGAAGGATCTCTCTCCCTACTCGTTTTTAGTCCGAATCCTCACACGTGAAGGGTCTACGGTATGTTTCTTCTCCGACCCCCAAGTTATTCCTTGCGAATCCGTGCTCCATAGCCTCTCATTTCCATCCTAGGGTTCATATCGTTCTTGAACTGTTTTTACTTGTTGAGCATGAAATCGTTGATATTTTTAGAGGAGATTAGTCACATATGTCACGAGGATTCAATCTTGCATCATTCTATTGGACTGAAAATTATTTCTATTAGATATGAATACGAGGAGTGCCACCGCCACCGACCACCGCACGGGGCGGGGAAGAGGCCACTTGGCGGCGGCAGAGAGATGCCACCCGTGTCACACGACGGCGAGCGACGTGGGGGCTGGGGGGATTTTTTTCTTGTGTTACTCGTTCTCTATTGTACGTACGCTGCCGATTCGGCCGCTATGCCAATGCGGACCACACTAAGGGCATGTACAGTGGTTGATAAGGCGGTCCTATCTAACCATGCGACGTAATTTAGAAATGGTAATAAAAATACCTGCACAATCGATTATATCTTAGTCTTATCTCTAATAACTAGATATACTCGTGCTAAGAGATCATCTGTTAATTAAGTAAAGGCAAGCTTTTTCTTTTGGTTCCTCTTTCCTCCACTTAGTATATTTATCCTGTGTGACACTCCTAAGATAACACCATTATACATGTCCTAAGTTCTCTAAGACCAGAGATCAAACCTTCGCCCTATTAGATTTTTGTATTTTCCATTTACGACGTCATTTATTTTTATAAAGTACTAGAGGTGAACGCATGCACGCAATGCATGTGAGTACTTTGCATGTAGCATGTCGGTGGCTCGCATGCCAGGCATCTACGTGTCGGTCCGTCTATTAGTGCCGAAGTAAATGGTGTATAAATGGACGGAAAGTGATGATGGTGAAGCAATCATGCTTGCTATATATTCGTCGGGCGTAGTTGCTATATATGCCCACACACGGAAGCTATCTAGCTAGCCAGCGGCGACAGAGAAAGGTAATCCAAGACACCTACGCATATGTCGCCGGCGGCGGAAGATGCCCTCGACGGCGACGAGAAATCAGTCTTCCGGTGCCTCGATGGGGCGCGCTTCGTGGTGGCCGCCGTGGTGACGGTACTCATCGTGGCTGTTATCGTGTACGCCATCACCGTGGTGCTCCGCCCAGCGGACCTGTATCTCAGGGTCGTCGGAGGCTCCGTCTCCGTCTCCTCGGGAGGCGGCAAGCTGCGGAGGCCTTTCAACGCCAGCATAGGCGGCGACAAACTCACCTTCAAATTCACCGTCCGGGCGATCAATCCCAGCGGCCGTGTCACCATCTACTACAGTGACATCACGGCCAAGCTCAAGAGCAACCTGTCGTCGGAATCCTTCCTCTTTCTCAGTGTACCCAACGTAACCTTGGGGCCGCAGGCTATGGTGGATACCGACATTCTGATGAATACGTCCGTGATGGTTCAGGATCAGGCGTACTACTTCAAGTTGTTGGCGAACGGCAACAGTCTTGACGATGCGACGATTGTGCTGAACGGCACCCGAGACGACGAGGTTTACTCCGGGCACTTTACAAACTACAAGGTCTCTGCCGTGTACTACTGCTCGCAGATCGCCATCGGCGGTGATAAGGACGACGACAGTACGGCTGCAGACGTGCAGTGCAAGGATGAGAATCAGGTGGGCAGCACCTAGACGGCCGGTACAATGGATGTGTGTGTCCAAGGATGATTAATAACTCCCTTTTCTCTTCTAGATTCAATTAAGTGTCGATTTGTAACTGATGTTGGTGTGAATGGTCGACGCAACTTCTTTCTCTTTTCATTGTGGTGAATCATGACTTATGTTGTGTGCAAATATAATTCCCCAAGAGGTATTTTTACTGTACATTTTACTACATCTGGGCATTGAATTTTAGCCGTTGATTAGCAGGGCATTATAGACATTTTTCGTATGGATATTTTCCATATTGGCGCTTAATCATGTTACGCTTTCCTTACCGACCACACTCTTCTGGCCCTGTCGTTGCTATCGCCGGTCTTCTATCACGTGCATTCCATCCGCCATGACCCTCCCTTACTCTTGTTCCTCTAGTGATCAGTGTGGCGGTTGTTTACCGACATCACGATTGTGCATACTTATACTCTCCAGTCAGATCGAGAGAAGCAGCCGGAGGAGTAGAAGCCATAGTGGCGCGCGTAGCCAAAAGTTCCAAACTCAACCCCGAATTTCCAAATATAAACCTAGGCGGCTATCGGTATATTCATGGTTTCTAGACTTGATCAATAGTTGCCACTATGTTCTTTCTAGACTTAGATGACTTTATTATGTCGCACGTCATGCAACCCTTGCGTTCTTTCATATGTACATGCGTTCTTTCATGCATACTTGTGTAGAATGGCTATGTGATTTTCATGATATCGTGTTATATGCAGAGTTTTGGTTTACAGTTTGCGTTTTTTTACCAAAAATCTCGGGCGAAAATGCAAAACCAAAATTTGAATATTTTACCGAAATTCGGCCAAAATTTGACCAAACTTTGAAATCAAGCAAAACCAACGGAGCACCATGCCGCAGCCTTCAAGAACAAACGGAAGAGAAAAGGTTTGTTAATTGCATCGACCATCGAGCGAAAAAGGCCTCACAAAGAAGACATTCACAAAGAAGATATGCAGTTACCCTGTGCAGAGTTGAGGAGGACTTGTCGTCGATGGCTTAAGCCGCAGCCTGCAGAGGTCGGGGAGTTGCGAAGGGGGAGGAACGGGAGGCTCAAGCTGGGAGGCCGGCGGCGACGAGTCAAGGAGGCGCGTCTGCTGCGAGTACACACAGGAGAGGAGCAGGGGAAATCGTGTTATATACTTATATGTGAAGCTTTATGTGAATATAAATGTGTTCTGTCATGATCTAATGTGATTATGTACTCAACATATTTGTCAAAATTATAAAATTGCTGCAGCCAGTAGGCATGCACTTGGCTTGTGCGCGGGGCGCTTAGCAGCTGCCAGTTAGCGGAGGCGCTCTCCACTGAAGGGCCTGGAGGGTTTTCCTCTGGGGGTCCACAGGTGCCCAACACTAGAGACAGCCTCCACTGACAAATGGGTCATTCTGCACTAATGTAAGATCATCGTAGCCATCCAATATGTAAGTTCATGATATGTATGATAAAGTTCACAGCACAAAGTTTATATCAATCATATATAATTTCATAGAGAACACTTGACATAGTTCTAATCTAAAAAAGTTGTACTAGAAAAAACAACAATTTTTTTTTGGTTGCTCGACCCGTCACTAATCTTGCTTCTTCATTTCGGACCGAGCCAAGGCGGCCCAGAACGTCAATATCATGTTGCCCCACTTCCGTATCTCAGCTCTCAAAACATATATGAATGATAATATAGACATGAATATAAATAAATTAAGTAAAGCTAGTATGAAACCATTATACTTTCGCATCACAGAGGTTGTCATGCATATAGTAGGAGGGAGAGGACAAGAACAAAATCATTCTCATCCGACATTTGACCCTCACCGCTTCAATTTAAAATTTTCAATTCATTGCCAGCGGCGACAAAAGACATTTGTACTGAGTCTATCCAAGATGCTTGAAATACCACTGACGATCATTTTTTACATGAGGACAGAGATAAACATCACACTCGGAATTTCTCCAGATCATGCTCAAGATTATGTGAGCAGAGACGTGGTACTAACTGATGGCGTTGTCGTCACATCTTTTTGTGCGGTGCCGGTGCCACTGAAATCGAGCTACCTCACCATTGTGACAAACAAAATGTATTTTCTGCCAAACAAAAAAATATCACAATAGTGAGGTAAAATCTTTTTGAGGCATTAACGTACGCATAGTGAGTCTATATCTGGAGAAGAGGGGCCCCATGTCCTAGAAATCGGACCCTACCAAAGCAACGCAGAACAAAGCAAAGCAAAACAAAGGAGAGCCGGATCAGATGTCGATCACAGTGCCGGAATCAAAGCAAAGCTACAGCCTACAAGATGCGAAACAAGTCGGACTGGACCAGCTGATGCATAGCATAACGAAAGCTAGCCATCCATGCATAAAATGGAAAAAAAGCTAGCCGTGCATGCATGTCTGCGTGCTGCTACGAACGTACGTACAGTGTGTTTCTGGTCCCGAACCCTGGAGAGCGTGTTTCTGGACCAGCTAAACCACTAGTGGAAAAAGAACAAAAGGTTTCGACCTTTAATACCGGTTCCCCGGTACTAGTGGGTTCGATTTTCCCTTTTTCCAACGGCTAGAACGGCCGTCCCGGTTCAAGAGGGACAAGAACCGGGACTAAAGGTCCACCACATGCGGCCGCAGAGCCCGGGGCCCACACGAGAACCTTTATTCCCGGTTCTAGGCTGGAACCGGGACCAAAGGTGGACCTTTAGTCTCGGTTCTTGGCTGGAACCGGGACTAGAGTTCTTCCTATATCATCTTCATTTTCTCTCCATTTCCCCTCCCGAGGTCGAGTTCGTCCCCATTTTGTTCATCATTTGTCAAGATTGACGGCGCCCCATCTATCCAAGGGTTAGCACAGCTTCATCCATTCTTCCGGCACTCGTTTCGTTGCTTATTTAGCTCATTTCATATTTGTAGTGCTAGCTAGTTGTTTGATGAAATGTCTAAGTATGTGATTTCATTTGAGCTCAAACTAAATCATGATTTGTGTGTTTTAGTGTCGTCCCGTCTCCGTCCGTCGATCGCCCGTGCCGTCCTGTCACCGGCACCACCTCGGTGAGCATCTTTTTCTAGTTTTTATTCTAAAAAATCTTAGGTGTATGATTTAGAAGCATGATTATTATTTGTATAATTTTATTAGTTGTATAATTGTTTGTTATATATATAGTGTCATGGTTTTGACATCTGTCCACATCGGCTCTCGTCCGCTCTATTATTCGGATGTGGTATGATTGTTTGTTATAACTATATATATTTTTCGTTTCGTGTTTATCGCAATCATGCCGACCAACTTGACATAGATATATTTTTATCTAGGAGGTAGTTGAACCGGAAATTCCAACCGACCCTATTATCGAGTTTTTTGAAAAAGAAAACAATGATTTGAAAGAAAAATTGAAAAGAAGTGAAGATCTTCGTCTCCAATGCTTAGAAGAGAAAATGAAATTGGAGTTCAAGTTTCCGACGTCGTCGACGATCACGAGATCAAGATGGAGGCAATGCGCTTGGATAACGAGATCAAGATGAATGCAATGCGCTTGAAGCTTAAAAAGATTAAAAATATGCCATTAGTCAAGAGGCTTGGTATCATTATGCTGTTGGTTCAATAATTAACTTAGTTGCGATTCTGATCGCATTTGTTGTTGGATTTAAATTCTTTAGATAGTTGTATGTTAGTTTCAATTAATGTATTTATGAGAACTATGTATTAGATTTGGTCACTACTCTACTTTGCTTGATGAACTTGTATTAATTAATTTGGTCACTTATCTATTCATGATCGATGTAGTATATATATATAATGGTTTTTGATATACTAATATAATGCAGATGAGACGCAATGGATGTACGGTGACCGACGCTGTCCCGAGTTCATTAATGGCATGCATGATTTTCTCCGTGTGGCTGAGACAAACAAGCGGACGAATGGTTTTATATGTTGTCCATGCAGTGTCTGTAAGAATATGAGTGATCACTCTAACTCAAAAGTCCTTCACGTCCACCTGTTGCAGAATGGTTTCATGCCTGGTTATTATTGTTGGACCAAGCACGGAGAAAGAGGGGTTATAATGGAAGACAATGAAGAAGAAGAGGATAATGACAACTATCCTATGTTCGATGAACACGGTGATAGGGAAGACGAAGTTGAAGAAGATCCCATTGTTGATGAGCCCGACGATGATCTTCGTCGGGCCATTCGTGATGCACAAATGGACTGTGGAAGTGAAAACGAGAGGTTGAAGTTGGAGCGCATGTTAGCTGATCACACCAAATTGCTGTATCCAAATTGCGAAAATGGCCAGAAAAAGTTGGGTAGCACACTGGAATTGCTACAATGGAAGGCAGAGAATGGTACTTCTGACAAGGGATTTGAAAATTTGCTGAAAATATTTAAGAAGATGCTTCCAAAGGATAACGAATTGCCCTCTAGTACGTACGAAGCAAAGAAGGTGGTCTGCCCTCTAGGATTAGAGGTGCAGAAGATACATGCATGCATTAATGACTGCATCCTCTACCGCGGTGAGTACGAAAATTTGAATGCTTGTCCTGTATGCGGTGCATTGCGGTATAAGATTGGGCGAGATGACCCTGGTGATGTTGAGGGCGAGCACGGTTGTCCAAGGAAGAGGGTTCCTGCCAAGGTGATGTGGTATGCTCCTATAATACCACGGTTGAAACGTTTGTTTCAAAACAAAGAGCATGCCAAGTTGTTGCGATGGCACAAAGAAGACCGTAAGAAAGACTTGATGTTGAGACACCCCGCTGATGGGTCCCAGTGGAGAAAAATCGACAGAGAGTTCCCGACATTTTCAGATGACGCAAGGAACTTAAGATTTGGTCTAAGTACAGATGGTTTAATCCTTTTGGAGAGCAGAGCTCCAGTCATAGCACTTGGCCTGTGACTCTATGTATCTATAACCTTCCTCCTTGGCTGTGCATGAAGCGGAAGTTCATTATGATGCCAGTGCTCATCCAAGGCCCGAAGCAACCTGGCAACGACATTGATGTGTACCTGAGGCCATTGGTTGAAGAACTTTTACAGTTGTGGCGTGAAGAAGGTGTGCTGTGTGGGATGAGCACAAACAAGAGGAATTTGACCTACGAGCGCTGTTGTTTGTAACCATCAATGATTGGCCTGCTCTTAGTAACATTTCAGGACAGTCAAACAAGGGATACAATGCATGCACGCACTGTTTAGGTGAGACTGAAAGTATACATTTAGGTAACAAGAATGTGTACCTGGGCCATCGTCGATTTCTTGTACCCAACCATCCCTTAAGAAAGAAAGGCAAACATTTCAAAGGTGAGGCAGATCGTCGGCCGAAGCCTACCCGCCCTTCTAGTTCTGTTATACATGATATGGTCAAGGATTTAAAAGTAATCTTTGGGAAGGGTCCTGGCGGTCTATCTGTTCCGAATGACGCTCTCAACCACGTACCCATGTGGAAGAAGAAATCTATATTTTGGGAGCTGCCCTATTGGATAATGCTAGAGGTTCACTCTGCAATCGACGTGATGCATGTGAAAAAATCTTTGCTTGAACCTGCTAAACTTCTTGGGCGTGTATGGGAAGTCAAAAGATACACCGAAGCAAGGCAGGCCCATCAACGTATGATGGAACGAGACGGCGCTCATTCAGAGAATCATCAAGGTCCTGCGAGCTACGCTCTTACGAAAGAAGAGAAGAAAATATTTTTTGAATGTCTTCGCAGTATGAAGGTTCCATCTGGCTTCTCGTCGAATATAAAGGGAATAATAAACATGGCAGAGCTAAAATTTCAAAACCTAAAGTCTCATGACTGCCACGTGATTATGACACAATTACTTCCGGTTGCATTGAGGGGGCTTCTACCAGAAAATGTTCGAGTACCCATTGTGAAGCTATGTGCATTCCTCAATGCAATTTCTCAGAAGGTGATCAATCCACTAACTCTACCAAGTTTACAGAAGGATGTGGTCCAATGTCTTGTCAGCTTCGAGTTGGTGTTCCCACCAACCTTCTTCAATATTATGACGCACCTCATAGTTCACCTAGTCGAAGAGATTTCGTTCTCGGTCCTGTATTTCTACACAACATGTTCCCCTTTGAGAGGTTCATGGGAGTCTTAAAGAAATACGTTCATAACCGTGCTAGGCCAGAAGGAAGCATCTCCAAGGGCTATGGAACGGAGGAGGTCATTGAGTTTTGTGTTGACTTTATTCCTGATCTAAAGCCGATTGGTGTTCCTCAATCGCGCCATGAGGGGAGACTGCGTGGAAAAGGCACGCTAGGAAAAAAAGCAACACTATGTCAAGACGGGAATTCTTTCACTCGAGCACACTACACAGTTCTACATAATTCCAGCTTGGTGGCTCCGTATATCGAGGAACACAGGAATATTTTACGCTCCAAATACAGGAAAAGATTGTATTGATGGAGAACACATGAAGACTTTCGGCGGTTGGTTACAAAGACGTCTCATTAATGACACCAATGTTGGAGAACAGCTATACTTGTTGGCCAAGCAACCATCTTCGACTATATTGACTTTTCAAGGGTACGAGATAAATGGAAATACATTTTACACGGTCGACCAAGATAAAAAGAGCACCAACCAAAACAGTGGTGTCCGCTTTGATGCAACAAACTGCAATGGGCAAAAGGAAACATATTATGGTTACATAGAGCAGATATGGGAACTTGACTATGGACCTTCTTTTAAGGTCCCTTTGTTCAAGTGCAAATGGTTCAACCTAGAAGGGGGTAGAGGTAGACCCACGGTACGGAATGACTACAGTGGATCTCAAGAATCTTGAGTACGAGAACGAACCATTCGTCCTAGCCAGTGAAGTGGCTCAGGTTTTCTATGTGAAGGACATGTCTACCCTACCAAAAAAAGAAAAGATAAGCAAGCGAATACATCATACGATGAGCCAAAGCGCCACATAGTTCTTTCAGGTAAAAGAAACATCAGACATGTCAGAAGATTACGATAAGTTTAATGAAATTCCGCCCTTCAAAGTGAACACTGACCCAAGCATCAAGTTAAATGAAGAAGATTGTCCATGGTTACGGCGCAATCAGAAGAAAGGGACACACACGAAGAACAAGTGAACACTAGATAGGATGTTGTTGGTGATGTGTAATAATGTATTAAACCTTTTATGTAACTGTGTTCTGAAAGTTGAAACAAAACACACGGTTTCCCCTGCATACAGCCCGACGGTGGCTCGTGAGTGCCCGCATATCAAATGCACGTCGGAGTATGCAGGGAATCTGAATGCTTTGTTTACGAAATGAACTACAATGAGTACAGAGTGAGTGCCAAACATGTCCGAGAGGTGGGATATATTAGGGTCAGTGTATTCTGAAAACTCTAAACACTGAAGAGAACAAAACACACGGTTTCCCCTGCATACAGTCCATCGGTGGCTCGTGAGTGCCCGCATATCAAATGCACCGTCGGACGTATGCAAGGAATCCGAATGCGCTTGGAATTATTACTCTTGGCCGAAAAAATTATGAAAGATGTACATAATTAAGTTATTGATTGACAATTTTTTAGAGACTAATTTGAGCTGATTTGGACGATTAAATCAATAAATAGGAAAGCAAATAGAAAAAAGGAAAAGGAAACAAAAAAGAAAATAGAAAACAGAAAAAAGACCTTTAGTCGCGGTTCCAGCCACGAACCGCGACTAAAGGGTGTGGGCTGGCGCGCAAATTTGGGCGGTCCAAATTCGACCTTTAGTCGCGGTTCCAGCCACGAACCGCGACTAAAGGGCTTTTAGAGTCGCGGTTCTAGCCACGAACCGCGAATAAAGGGTCTTTAGTCGCGGTTCGTGGCTGGAACCGCGACTAAAGGTCTGTTTCGCGGGGATTAGTGTGGCCGCGGTCCGAAATTTTGGCATTCTCCCCCAAATCGAAGACTGCTCTCCGCCTCGACGCCGCGATGCCGCCGACGGCAAAGCCCTGCTCCGCCGCG